>JAZHYW010017112.1:0-52392 GCA_037355805.1 Ixodes ricinus | reverse complement strand
CTTAAAGGGCCCATGAAACGAATTTTGGGTTGGGATGAATGATTTTAAATTGGGACTTTACTAATCGCATATCGTTTAGTTGGCCAAAAGAAAGAGGCTAGAAAGTCAAAAGCCAGCTTTTCGGTACGAACATTTTAAAATATAGCGGACTATTTTGCACCTTCTTGCATTCGAAAGCTCTCCGCCTTTTCACTATGATACATCCGCGGTTCCAAAGGCGCGTCACCGGCGCCAAACTGACGTCAGCAGAGCCCAGCTCACGCATTGGACACGAGAACTGCGTCACTCGGACGTATGCGCTCGTCAACAATCAATCCGTCGACGAATATTTGGATTCCCGTTCGTGGTCAATGAGTGCCCTGACAGAACTTATCGTCACTGGGGAATGACAAGTTCTATGGTGTGCATAAAAAGCACGGTGGAAGCTAGGAGTCATCGCACCGGTGCCAAAGAATGTCACGACGACATGATTTCACAATTCGCATTTGAGTTGAGGATTAAAGCTAAGGAGGAAGAAGTAGGAAAATCGTTTCATGACCCCTTTAAGCTTTTTCGGGCGTCTCTTAAGGAAATCGAGTAACAAAGGACTCCGTATTATTTTTGCGAGAATTGAAGATTACTTCTGCAAGGTTGAAATTATTAACTGTTGTATAGCGAATAAATTATATTTCTTAATTTTAAAAAAATGCATGTGTGATCATTATAGCACAAGCATGCAATGGACCGAATTGCTTTTTTCTGGAGTAGTAAAAGTTTTTTCAGTGTTGCTTTTTGATGTCGTTCCCCAAACCAACGACCAGTACTGTAGGTGAGAGTGCACAAGTGCAGTGTATATACCTGTTTTCACCTCAAGAACCGTAGGAAAAAAAGTCCGGCTTCTCGCGGATGATTACTAATTTTCACCTTTAGGTGAAGATTAAAGATATATTTAGTAGCATTTTGGAGTGGATACACGTTATCTTATCAAGGAGTACACGTTTCAAACGCCAAAAACATCGCCTATGCCTCCGACAACCTAAAGTCACTGGATCCTGGGAAAGTAACGCCAAGCTCCCCGTGTGGTCGCCATCTTGGTCCGTGAAATGAGCAATTTCACCTTGATCCCCCGTTCTTGGTAAGCCGATCTAGATTCGCTGGTGACGGGTAGCTTTATGGAGTCGTTTTTTGTATACCGAGATTCTGCTAACCACACACCGGCGAAACAAGCGTTCACCTTCGTACCACCACCAGATGTTGTGTCGGTGCTTGGAGGCACGGAAAAATAAGTTTACTGTCTTGAAATACGCTAGAAGAACAATATAATTGTAAGAGATCCATGGAGATGGCCATGATTAATAAGTTGATCGCATGCAAAGTGCCAAAGACTCTTATATTGGCGAGGAACGCTTCCAGTGCGATGGTGCTCCATTATGATCTTGGCGCGACTGGTTTAGAACGACCCCTGGAAGCTTCGAAGATTTAAATGTACCAAGATGGCGATTTCCATGGCAACGTGACGCTCGCCTTGCGAGGTTTGGGTCTTCCGTATGTTAGTATCCGTTTGTGTCCGGCTAGCAGGTAGGGAAGGCAATGGCGCTACTTTCCCAGGATCCAGTGACTTTACGACAACCAAATCTGGCGAGAACTATTTCGTGCGGCGTATGAATAATGCGCAAAACTTACTGTTTTCTTGAGGTGAAAACGGGTATAGTTGGTGTTTAAAGCCATGTTGGTAGTAACAGTCTTAGTTCATGCAATATGCAGATTGATCGTGTGAGGGTTAAACATAGCTTAGATACGTGAGTTGCCCAATGCAAACTCTGGTAAAACCATACACCCAAGAATTTCATTGAATCGGCCTTCTCTAATTTGTTAAAATTAAATTTTATGCCGATTTAATAATTAAGTGTTGTTTTTTGCCCTGAAAATGATATATCAAGTTTTAGAAATACTCAATTCGAGCTGGTTGGTCACTATAGCCACGTGGATAGGTATCCACGTGGTTCAAGATGTCTGAGGTCATTGTGTAGAAAAACAAACAAACATTTGAGTCGTCCGCAAATAATACCATGTCCGCAGAATGCGAGATATGTACAATATCATTAATATAAACAAGGAACAATAATGACCCTAGAACGTATCATTCTGGGACAACATGTGTGATATGTTGGATATCAGACTTAACACCGTCATAGATGGTAAATTGTGACCGAGAGCTCAAGGAACTCCATATTAATTCTAGCGCGTTCCCCTTACACCACAGGTACTCAGCTTTGTGAACAGTATTTTGTGCTTAATTAAGTCGAAAGCTTTTTGAAAGTCAAGAAATATTCCGATCGCATATTGCTTATTTTCTATATTTGTTATAATTTTATCTTTTAGTGTTTAGAGGTGCCATTTCCGTCGATGTATTCCTTTGAAATCCGAACTTCTGTTCTGAAATGATTTTGTGTTTTGTAAAAAAGAGAGAGCTATTTATCATTTGTTCTAATATTTTTGTGAAGAAAAAAGTGGTAATACAGGTATTTTTGAAACTTTTTACCCGAATAATTGCAACCATTTAATCAATTATTTAATCGATTAATCAGTCTCGTACATTTTCATGCATAATAAGTATATAAAAACACGAACGTGCTTTTGTTTTTCATTTTGCTTCTGATAAAGTTGTGACAAACGGCGCTATATACAATTTTGATTTCCAATCAACCTTGATGTGTAGTTGAGAAGAGTTGAAAGACATTCGCACTCACATATTATAATTTCAGCTGCATGAGGTCAGAGGATCGTTGATAGTCTCCGCAAAAGCGACCTCCCTTGATTGTTAAACGGACACTTGAACGGCGTTGAAGTGGCCGGGAGACGTGTAACCTTCTGCAATTGTCTGGAGTTACAAATCTGGCCCCTACATAGGTCAATAGTTCACCTAAAGTTGGCCTTCGTACAGGTGTACTCGTACACGCCTGCGTGGTGAAAGCGTTAAATATTTACCTTCTCTTAGTTCGTCAAAATTTTACCGATTAATCGGTTAAAAAATTAATCGCGATTGAAGCGTTAATCGATAGGTTAATCGATCAATTGCCCAGCCTAACGCCGTCGGTCTTACTGAAACGCAAATGTCTGAGACCAGTACCGTACAGCATAGGTGGTTCTATGGATTCAACTGCCACAAAGTACTGGGCAATGCACGGAAACTACAAACGTGCTAAAAAAAAACTTCCGTAATAAAAAACACTCTCATCAAAAGATCCGTTCGTGCAGCATACCATTAAACCGTCTCGTCAGAGCAGGAAGCTTCACTCACCTGCGCAGTCCTGTGTTCGATGAGCTCCGTGGTGAAGAGGCAGGCGCACACTGTGTGGAGCACGCACAGCGACGTCCCGAGCACAAACACGGTCCTGGTACGCACGGGCAGCATCGTGTACGCGAGGAACAGCACAAACACCAGCTCCCAGACGCCGTCGGCCGTAGAGGGCCTCCTCAGCGTCCAGAAGTGGGCCGACGAGCCCGGGTCGCCGACCTCCATGGGCATCGAGAGGACGCAGAAGGACGCCCCCAGAGCCAAGGTCGCGTGGCACAGGCCCAGGAGGTAGGCGTCTTCGAGGCGCCTGGTGGCCACGAAGCAGAAGCCCGCCAGGAACAGGAGTCCGTGGGCCAGGTGGAGGACGCCGGAGAGGGACGGCGACCCGGACCTGTAGGCCAGGTCCACGGACGCCAGGGTCACGTTGAGCAGAACCAGAAGTCCCAGGACGCTGGCGATGGAGGACTGTTGCAGCTTGAAGATGTAGCGCTGGTACAGCTGCTCCAGGTCGCGGTTCTCGAAGCGGCGACCTCGCAGCAGTCTGGAAAAGGCGGCCTTGCGGTGGGACTGCATCGCCTTCACGGAGTGGTCCATCCGGAGGCTACTTCTTTGGTTGGCCCGGACAGGGGGGAGGGAAAGGCCGCCTGGACTAGGAGAGAGGTCTCAGCTGGACTCGTGGGACGCCATCTGCGAGGAGGAGAAGGACGGCCTGTGAGACGCGAGTCCGCACTGACGCGTGATTTGTATTTCACAAACTATCAGTCCTTATAGGACTCTTAGTGGGAAAAGTGAACCACTTTAAACATAAAATGCAATGGTACAGACAATAATATAACCAATTCAAATACACGCAGGTCAAAACAAAAACAAATTAGTCGTTAGTTGTTTATACAGCAGGAGTTTAGTCTGCCAGAATATGGCGACATTGTTACCCACTGTAGATAAGCAATTTAGCCAGTGCGGTACAGCCGCTAGCCTGGGGTTTTTAACGTGCACCACGCAGTAGTGATACACGACCGCACGCCGGTACGATGCTCATCCAGATCGAAACGGGCAGGGGTGGGGATTGAACCCAGGATCCCTGGGTTCAATCCCCAGGTCATAAACATTTAAATTCCAAGAAGCTCACTTAATGAAGAAGAAGAAAAAATTGCTCTGGCTGGCTGCAAAAGACAACACTTTACGGAAACACGTACGCTCCAATTACGCATTGTACGGAGGAAAATCATTCTTAAAACATTTCTTGTTGATTCTTTACCTTCGGGAACGCCGCCCGTGTTTTTTTTTCCCTTTTAATTAATGATTGGCGAGCTGTTACGTAAGATAATTTGCTAATACAAGGAAGGGCAGAAAGCACTTCGTAAAGAACTTTCCAAACGCTTAGTTTTTCCGAAGATTTGCTCGAAAACGAAGCTCTGAAAATGCGCTCGAGCAGAAGCAAAAAAAAAAAAAAAAAAAAGGTTTTGACATTGCGAAGGAATTGATCAGTTATGAGCGAAGCCCCAGATACTCCTCGGGGTGAGGGATAACTACAGGGTTCGAACCCTGGTCCTCGCGCTCCAGGGGTCGAGACGAAATCCCTGCTCCACGGAGGCGATTGAGCAGGGAAATGGTGGAGGCACCATATAGTTTCACGTCAAGTACGACCGCAGCCAACGCTATAAAGATCCGATTGAGCCGATCTATACTCTGTTTCATACTTAGCGTGCAACGCTGTGAAAGCTACTGGCGCGAGCGCGTGGCTTCATCTATGGTTTTGTTTGCGCGAGAACGCGTGCAAATGATCAACGGGTTCAAGCCCCGTGCTCGCGCCAGTAGCCTTGACAGCGTTGCACACTAAGTATGAAACAGAGTATAGCAGCACCAAAGAGTGCATCCTCATGCACGCCGCTCGCCGTTTGTATGCGTTTGCCATCAGCGGTTAAACCAATCCCGCACAGTAAATGCGTCGTGATCCAGCGCTTCTTTTTCGGTTTGTGGTGGGTTGGTGATGGCAGTCAATTTTACCAACACGCTCTTCAACCAATTTGGGTTGGTGATAACGCACAAAGACGATGAGCACCATGTGCGGATGCACTTTTGGTGCTCTCTGATTGGCTCCGTCGGATTGTACACCGTTGGCTGTGGTCGGACTTCATATGAAACGGAGTTCGAGCACGGATATATGTTCCACTTCTGTCTTTTACGCCAAAAGTTCCGACTCGAGTTCGACTATCATGCGCATGCACGGTAATTGAGATCGAGCTCATGTTACCTGGGGTACGAACGAAAAACCTAAATCGTTTAATATAATATAGATATATTTACTTTTACGATGGGTAAACATCGGCGATCAATTCTTAACATTTAATACGTCCTACTCCGAAAGTCAATATTATAATTATTTTTGTCAAGTTTCATGTAGAAGTCGCGAAAAAACCGTTCAAAAATCGCCCTTAGTATAGATTTTGCCAAGAAGTTCGAAGGTTCGGCGAATTTAGCCGAACCTCAGTGTCGACCAAATGTTCGCGACATCCCCAGCAAAGACCCTGCTTCGCACTCCATTCTAAGAAACCTGAAGCGTCTACTTTCCCGCAAGGCATTTGGGAAAAGGAGCTCCGCAAATTACGATGCTGAAAATATGTCTACACCTAAAGACATAGTTTGCGTTGGCGGAGCAGGACGTTGCACGTGCATACTTCATGCGCAGTACTACGGCGCAGATTGTTTTCTTACGTCTACAGATATTTCAGTCTCGTCATTCGCAGAGTCCGTTGATTGCAGCGGTGGCATCTACCGAGTGCTTTGCGGGGAAGCACGCTCACTTGATCTTCGAGAGTAATTAAAGGACAACATTCCATCGCCTACTTCACGGGCAGTTTGAGAAGGGGTATTCACACGGGGGAGAAATTCCACCCTTCGCTCCCCGGAGTGCGTATCACGCGGTAACAACGACACGCTTTTGCTCGGAACTGCGCTGACGTCGACGGATGGATGGGAGAGCTTTTGTTCGGGCTGCACAAACGCCTTGGCACGGGATCTCTTCGTAATCGCCGGTATTCGATTCGCGTGTCTGACAACTTCAGAGATATTCCTCGAGGCACCCGAATGAGTCTTCGCTATTCATCCATACCGCGTCCTCGAGCGGCTCCTCGTACAACTGGTTTTGGATTCCACGTTCTTTGTGTTGCATTCCCACCCATTCAAGGAGCATCTTTCTTTTAGCAGGAAGCAGATCGTCGTCCTCTGAATGTAATAGCGCTGCTGCCATAATCGCCTATCGCTGTCTTGATGTACGCCTCAATTTTTCTGCTCTCGTCAGCAAGCACAGAGCCCTGTCGTCGAGAGTGCGACCGCTAAATGCGTCCGATAACACTGATATCCCTCTCCCCGCCGTTCGTGTCAATGAATGCTCGAGTCGGGGTCTTGCTGGTTCCGCCAATCAATGACGCCACGCACATCCCTCCCCGAAAAGTATATCCCTCGTGGACTTTCCCAAGTGTAAACCGATTGAAGGGTGCTCAAAAACGCGATAACCTTGCCGCTCAACATTCATCGTTGGACGCGCAGCGGCGTCTCGGCGTGGACGGCCCATAGCCAACTGTTAGACAGCTTCCGCCAGCAACGGCGCAGAATCGATGCCTTAGAATCCACACATCAACCATTCTCCTCTCTTCGCCTTGAGACGGGAAAGCAGAGCCGCGGTCAGACTGCTAACACATCGAACAAAGGACAGTCTGCAAAAACACCGTGGAAAGCTTTTTTCTTTTTCTACGGGTTTGTTTTGTCACGTTGGTCAATCGTTTTGTGCGTTTTGTTGATTTCTTTTCCGATGATGTATTCGAGCGTTCTTCCACCAAAACTTTTTTAATCAATCTAAGCAAAGGCTGTCTGCGGACGACTCGGAAGCAAACCTGCTGCGGGAACACGCTCTTGACGCCTCCACAGATCGTTATGTCACTATGTCTTCAGCGGACGCCTTTTGTGTACGATGGGAGTGGGACTAAAGACTGAAAGCATGACTCACTGTCTGTCGCCTGCCGTGGTTCGGCGTTTCAGCCGCGCGAGGCCCTCCTATAAATCCAAGTGCGGCTCGCGTTGCCGTCGCGAGCGCGTTGCTCTGGGACGAACGACAGGTTCCGGCAATTAATTAACCGGGTCCGCGATTAACGAGCAACCTGTAATCCCCTCGAACGTATCCGCCACTTGCCTTTCTCTTTTGTGTACGCGTAGCATCTCGCGTATTCGTCCGTAATTGCGCGACAACGTGCGCGAGCGCGCTATAAACTTGTAATGTTTGTGTATAGGCGCACACTCAAAAGAACTTTTTTTGTTGTTGTTTGGGGGGGAGGGGGGGGGGAGGAAAGATGCTTAGATTGTTGGAAAAATGTTTTAGTGGAAGAACGCTCAAATACATCATCGGAGAACGAATAAAAAAATAAAATAAAAAAGAACACATGAAAACATTTACCAAGAAGCTATACTCAACATTCTGCCAAACATAAAAGAATCATCGATGTGCTGAGAAATAGTCGCAAATTTTTAAAGGTTAAAAATTCAAAATCAAGATGATGAATAAATAAACATTTTAACAGACGTGGAAGAGTAAACTGAAGCATCGGACAGCCGTAATTTGTTCTGCTGTAATCGTTCATTTACCTCTTACCTTTAAACTTTAAGGTATGTGCGACAATAATAATCCCTGGAGAAGGGGAACAAGGGGAGCAAAGGACAAACACAAATCTCCAAACACAGCTAGGTGACCGGTGCGCGACCGAAAAAATCCGCCTGGTCCGGGTATCGAACCCGGGACCTCTCTATTCCAAGGGGTTTTATCAGCTGCCACCAGTCTAACACTCGCTTATGGTCAAGAGGTCCAACGAGTCAAGAGGTCCAACGAGTCAAGAGGTCCAATAGCCACGTGACAGCCGAGTCAAGAGGTCCAACGAGTCAAAAGGTCCAATTCGAGTCAAGAGGTCCAACGCGTCAAGAGGTCCAACGAGTCAAGAGGTCCAATTTGTGTCAAGAGGTCCATAGCGTCAAGAGATCCAACACGTCAAGAGGTCCAACGCGTCAAGAGGTCCAACGCGTCAAGAGGTCCAACGAGCCTTATTTTTTGTCAACCCTGTTTTTAATTTATCCCTTAGCCGTTCTTAAGAACCTTTAAGAATTGCTGAAACCCATAAAAAGTCTTAGTAATACTTTGTCGTATAAGCCATGCGGGTTATATTGCTATTAATTGCTGCATTTGACGGTTACTGCTATACAACTACTACATATCTATTGGCGACAAGTAGACATACTATTTGCCACAGCGTATACTGTAAACGTCTTATTTTTCGCGGGCTCAATATTTCGCGATTTAGGTCAAAGCAGAAGTTTTGGAATAAGGCGAAAGCCTTATATGTCCTATCGTTCAGTCGACCTTCAAAGTCCTTGAGCGAAAACACGTCAGCGACACGAAAGGTACCACAACGTTTACTTGACCACTCAGGCGAATCGGAAGCAATGATTGAATAAGCAAATTGGATGATGACGCAGCACATTGGGAAGGATGACTCAGCACTTTAAGAAGGGTGTCTGTCTTTAATGCATCGGCGCTTGGGCTTTCGCCTTCAAGCCGTCTTAGGGATATTTTGTTAGCCTCTCTGTTGTCTGCTTTTTTAATGCGTAAGCTGGCTCAACCAGCGAAAACGCCGTCGGCAAAATTCGTCACTTGTCCAACACAATAAAAAAAAACTCTGGTCACGTGACTAGGTAAGCCACGTGACCAAACCGGAAAAAAAAAATAGAATCATCTCTGGTAACGTGATCTCCCTAGTAACGTGTAACGAAACAAAAAAAGAATATACGTATATATATATATATATCAGGGCCCGTTTGCTCGAAGCGCTAACCGCGGCTAAAGTTAGCCGCAGTACCTAGGAGAGGGATTTTTTAATCACGTGACTGGTTAGATAGGGATGCGGGGAAACATGGCGGTGCCCCGGTGAGTGAGCGGAATACCACCTAGAAGACAAGGCCTGCGCACGACGTTTTGTTAGTAACAGAGGCTCTGGTTGGTAGATCCCCGACCCGCCCCAAGCGGCAAACACCCCGTAGCTTGGCGAAAGGAGGGGGCCCGCGGAGCGCGGCCGAAAAGTGATCCCAGCACCCTTGGCGAGCTCGGAGCCTCCGCTAGCAGACGAATTCTCCGCAACGCATTGGTTTTGCCTATTTCCGTGCGAGGAGACCAATGAAAAAAATTGTCGCGGGTATTCGCTTTTTTTAATGTTGAAAAATAGGTGCCACCTCATAAGTGAAGGACATTTTCTTCGCGTGAGGAAGATGTTAGAGCTTTCAGGTTGCAATTTCGGGGCTCTTATGAAGAAAACACTCTGTCACAACCTATGTAAGCGAGACAAAACACGAATGTACGTACCTTCGCACTAACCATGTTGAATTAACCTGAGACTGGGGTAGAGAAGAAACATCAAAACGTAGAAGGGAAAGAAAATAGACGACGACGTTATAACAGTTGAGACGTCGTCCTCTCTATTTTCTTTCCCTTCTACGTTTTGATGTTTCTTCTCTACCCCAGTCTCAGGTTAATTCAACATGGTTAATATTCACCAGCTCGCCTGCACCCTTACGATTTTTTCTATGACCTTCGCACTGTTTATTTTTTTTTTAAAGTGCAATGTACAAACATTTTAGAACGTAGCTACGTTTCAACTTTACTGCTCTTATCAATGAATTCGTTTCGTTGTTGCAGTTTCCATTTCTCATGAATGTCTTAATTCAATTATAACAGTTTTGTCGAATAGGATGAAGACGCAAAAGGCAATTTCGAACCACGTACGTTATTGCGATGTCAGTATGCTCTCGAAGAAGTCGATTGTGCACATGCAAATCTGACGCTATTACTGAAATTAATAAAAGCGGAGTTACAAGAGAAGCAGGCTTCTTGCGCGTCCAAAAGAAAACAAAAAACAAAAAACAACGAGGAGAGCGTCGTAGTGCAAATAAAAGTGATTTCGGTCCGGGACGACCAACGTGTTCGTCGTCTTCTACAATAAAAGCAGGCACCGGCCGTTGGACCGTCAGCAACTCCTTCCATTTTTCAAAGTCTGCTTTATTTTTTTATTTTTGAGGAGACGCTACGCCGTCGGGTTCTTTCTTCCTCCTGCTTTTATGTTGTTGTTTTTTCTCCCCTTTTTGTTTACTTGACGTTCGACCATCGCGTATTTTGTTTTGCTTTGTTTGGCATAGTTTTTCCTCTCTTTGCTTCACTTCGGCGCTTACCGCGAGTCCGTCTGCTACGCTGTGCCCGGACATTTTGAAGGCCGTCTGCAACATTGTTGTTGTTGTTGGTTTCATTCCACTGTCGTCTGCGATAACCTCCTATTTTCGCCTTCGATTGAGTTTCTAATCCGAAATCTTCATATGTGCTTTTTGGTATTTATTAAATATATTAAAAAGTGCAGGCTCGTTATACATTTATGTTCGAATTTTATTTGTCTACGCCGGAACGTCTGCTAAGGGTCATCGTTTGTTGATCAACCGGCCGCCTTCGGGCATACACCAGCGCATACTTAGAAATGGCAGGCATGTCAAAGTTTTTGCGATGTGTTAGAAAACTCTTCTTCCGCCTCCCGAAGACCGAACAAACGTGAGTAATTAAGTTGCTGCAACATTAAAATTAAGCTAAAACAAACCACAAAAAAAGTGAAGCTCTTTTTTATATGTTGCATGCTTTCCATTTTTTTTTTTCCATAACCCGGCCAATCGAGTCAAGGCGATCCGCTTTCCAAAGACGTTGCCATGCCGACAATCATCGCGTTTATTTAGGCTTAGGAATTGCCAGAATCAAAAGACTATCTAAAAAATGCGGCGAGGTCATTGCTCATGCTTTGCGATTTAAGTGAACTAGGGCAAAGCGAAAGCCTCCTGTACCATTCGTTGCTGACTAACGCGCCCGATATTGCAGCTACAACGACATATTAGTTCCAAAGCGAGCGGCGTTCACTCACCGTGGCACCGCCATGTTTCCCCGCATCCCTACCGAACCAGTCACGTGATTAAAAATCCCTCTCCTAGGTACTGCGGCTAACTTTAGCCGCGGTTAGCGCTTCGAGCAAACGGGCCCTGGTAACGTAACCAAACCGAAAAAAATATTTAAAAATTTCTGGTCACGTGATCTTTCTAGACACGTGAGCACGAAACCATCCTCTGCCTGGTTTCGAGCCTAGGTCCTCCATGAAACTAGCGCGCTATCCGTTGCGGCAACTTAACTCGAGCAAAGGTAATGCTCACGCATTCTTACATCGTAGGAAAAAGCTTAGGTGCCCTCGTAGTATTTTTCTTTTTCTTCTTTGCTTGGAACTTATTTCCCACCCTTTGCCTGTACATATTTCACACTAAGAGATGCAACAAGTCAAGATATCCAATATAGGACCTCTTGACGCGTTGGACCTCTTGACACATCGAGGCACGAGTCAAGAGATCCAATATGGGTCAAGATGTCCAACGCGTCAAGAGGTCCAACGAGTCAAGAGATCCACGGCGGGTCAAGAGGTCCAACGCGTCAGGAGGTCCAACGAGTCAAGAGGTCCAATATTGGACCTTTTGACTCGTTGGACCTCTTGACACGTTGGACCTCTTGACTCGGAATCTCAGCTCGCTTGTACCTTTGGATTAATTGCGTTATAATCGAAAGCTGAAAATGCAGGCCGTTCTTGCGTGTTAGTGTTAGGAGATTCCGAGTCAAGAGGTCCAAGAAGGGAAGGGCGAAAAATGACAATATTAATATCCCTTCAACAGGGATTAATTTTGTCATTCTTGTCCGACTCACGCGCACCTTCGCATTCATTGCATTATAATTATAACGTATGTGCCTTTCAAAGAGGCTTTCGCTAACACTAAAGGCTGTTGTTTCCCACATCTGCGCTCGACTGTGTACGACCTCTTCTGAGAGTCGCGACTGCCTGCGGCGACAGCTGAAGAGATTGGGGGCTTCCTCTAAACTCTTAAAGGGGCCCTGCAAGGACTTTTTTTACTGGTTTTGAATTTGCACCGAACCTGAGCGCACTGAACGTAGTAACTTAATGAAACTTTTCTTTTCTCGAAATTAGCTTTACTATAAAATGTTATAGGCAAATTAAAATGAAAAAAAAAACAAGCAAAAAATAACCTCCTTTATGACGTCCATGGTTGCTTGAGTGGACGCGTGAACTAAAGGAGGGTAGTGAGCTCAGCGAGCGCTCACGGCTGCCGCACTCCGTGTCGACGGCTCGAGAGGGCGCCTCTAAAGCATGTTCTGGATAGGCTGTATGAAGCGGGCGGCAAGGGCGGCTCGCATTGCATTTGCTGCGCGATTAAACACTAATTCGGTATGACACTTCATTGGCCACAAACGACAGCAAACACGGGGTAAAGGTCAGTTCAGAACGGGAGCCACTTCGCGCTGTCATACCGCCAAATTAAGGGCCAAACCGCAAGCCAAAGCTGCTCGCCGAAGGCCTTCGGAACGCTCGGAACCGGTCGGATCCTCGACTGCAGCGCCGCCGCGTACATCCGGGACCTTTCTACGCTCGCCGCTCGTCGGTGCCTGATCCGACTACACCTTTCTAGTATGCGCCGCTTTTTCCATCACTTGGTGGCGGGTATGTCGACGGGTCATTTCTTGTTTCCGTTCTTTATACACTGCATTTGTTTCTTTTCTGATCTAAAATGCTGAACAAAGACTACTTTTATAAATAATTGAAACGGCTCGCGCCACTTATATTTTGTATTTCGACTAAAAAGAAGCTTTTAGCGGCTCTGACCAGGACCAAGGACGTCACATTTCGCGCGATTTCGGCACAGCGGGTCGCACCCGCAGGTGGAGGAGGTTTCCGCGTCGTCCGGTTAAAACTATGACGCACTGATATTTAGTTATCTCTCTCCGTGCCCGCTGGCTTTGCCCGGACCCCAAGAGACGTGGAAACCGCAAAAAAGGTAGACGCCTAAATATGATTGCAGGGCCCCTTCAACCTGTCGCCGACTATAGAAAGACAAGGCCTGGACATGACAACATCGTTAATGGATCTCCGATCTGCCCCGAGCGGCAAACATGCTGAAGTTGGACGAAAGTCACCGAAAAGCCGTCCGTCGACGCTTGGTGTCACCGCCTGCTAGCGTCGCGTTCGTTGTGGGACGATGCACGACGGGCTGGCTGGCGATGCTGACGTCAGCTAGGCGGCGTATATCCACTAGAGATGACGTATGGAAAGGTGGAGGCGCAGTCCTTCTTTTCTAGGTGGCTTGCGACGAGATAGAACACTCGTGTCATCTATCACCTAGCCCTGCTTACAGTAAGCAAACAGCCTTACAAGGTCAATCAGCGGGGAAAAAAGAAAACGATATACAAGGAATACAATCACAGCGCGGAAGGTTTATTCTAGCAAACTAGAAAAGAAAAAAATAATACGAAGTAGGAAAAGAGAGAAGAAGACACAAAATAACCGATACAAATATTTCTACCGCGCCATATCACCTTCATACAAATTTGCTATATTTCTCGATAAAGCCTGCTTGCGTCACTCCCAGCGATACTGATGGTCCGCTAATGCATGTATCATCCCCACTCGATTAAAGAAAATCATTAATGGGCAATATGCGAAAAATGCAGCGCCCCTAGCGGTTCAGGTGCATTCTGGGAGCAGGAGACCACCAACGGGTAGTTTCGGTTTCGCCGGTTTGTGCATCTGTCGTCTGCTATCGTCTCCGCACCGCCATTGATCACGTCGGCGTGGATTGCTCGAGACTGACGCGCGATGCAGTAAGTACCCTAACCTTCTCGTCGCTACATATCAGACACAGCACATAACGAAGCAATTACGATTTTGCTGACACGGGGAGCGAGCGAAAATGCTGCAACGGCCAAGTCCCAGTGAACGCAGATCGACGTACTACGCGAACGCCGTGCCAGCTCACTGCGTGCATTTGTTTGCAACCTCGAGAAGAACCACCGAGACGATTGACGAAGTGCGCAATCAAAGGCATCGCTGTCATCGGCCTTCCACGATTGGTCAAACGCTCACTATGATGTCTTTAGTAGGATGAGTTCTGCTCTCATTGACGAAAATAAGAGCAAAGCCAGATTCTCAACTTTGACGGTGTTGATTTAGAAACGAGATGAACAGGCTTCCACCGCGTTTTTTCGCACCATCGAACTAGTCACTCGCTACCAGGGTGTAAGATAGACAGGTGGGGAAACGAGAGCCAAATGAGCGACCGAATTGTGTCCCCCTCGGTTTTCGTCTTTTTCTGTGGCGCCATCTATGTGGAGCACCGCGAACTCTCACTTCGGGTGGGCGACCGGTGGCGACCGGCTAAACTGACGGAGATGGTTTCTCGTGGATTTTCAATGGAGGACTGTCGTCCTCTCGGTTTATTTTGCGCACTCTCCCATAGAGCTCCATGCAAATCCGATTCCGATTTTTTTCCTCTCGCCGCAGCGCCATCTGTCGCAAATCGGGGGTACCCGCAAGCAGACGAGTACACAATCCGGTCACGGCGCTGCGGTAGGCTTTTATGGGCCGTTTCCCCACCTGTCTATCTTACACCCTGCTCGCTACTAAGAATCTCGGTCGTGACGTCAGTGAGGACGCCACCGAAGCACCTCGTCGACAATGCGAAGTGCAAGTTGCTGTGACGTCAGAACGACGCCGAGCTCTGATTGGCTTCGATTGAAAGGATAGTGGGTAGACCTCAATGATACATATGCTTTAAGGGCTACCCACTATTTTTTTTTTATCAGCCTGTAAGAGGGTGTTGTTTTGGCATCATTGCAAAACCCCTGTGCAAGAATCAGACGGACTTCCGCTCCGTATACTCGTTTTCATCTCAAGAGGGGGATCGGTGGCCGAGTGGGCTAGCGCACACCAGCTCGGAGTACGTGGAGCGAAAGCTCACGCTGCAGAACCCAGCGATCCTGGGTTCAATACCCGCCCCTGCCCGTTTTGAACTGGATGAGCATCGTACCGGGGGCGCTGGAAAGACCCCGGCACACTGTACTTTTGTTAACTACACGTCTCTTAGTGTCCCCTTCGTTTTTTCTTTTCTTTTTTATTGCTTCTTTAGCGCTTTTTTTTTTTTTTTTTGTGGGGGGGGGCGCTGTTTTATTTTGTAAGATGATCAACCAGCTTGCCCAACTTTCTGTCTCGTTGAAGCAAATGGCCCTTGAACGCTTCCGGCCGTGAACGAGACGGAAGGTTCTTGCGGTGTTTACGAAATCAAATGTACGCACTATCCGTGAAAAAAGGGGTCGCTCATAATATTTTCCAGATGTCACGACCGAAACCGATGTCCAGAACAGCCGGCGACACCGCAAACGCGAGGAGGAAAATCTCGCACAAGGAGAGCAGAATCCGGTCCTGCAAATGCAAAGCAACAGCGAACGAAACAAACTCAAACTGCTGCCGGCACGTGCACCTCGATCGCTAATCGCGGCTAATTTTCGCCGAAAGGCGGAATGCGGCACACTCTAAAAGCCCGGTTCAATTAAGCTAGCCGGCAAACGTTAAGATACCGTAGTTGAATGTCGGCCCTTCACATAGCTTTCCTGAAACCATATATGTTGTTCACGAAACCCAAAATGAAAATAATTAATTTCGAGTTGGTCCCTTTTCAAAGTGACTCGGTCATTAGTTCGCGAACTAAAGCTCGTAAGCTGGGCACATTCGTCGGCGGCACTTCATACGGCCCTGCCGCCTTCCCTTTCCGGGCCGCAAACACTGTGCGCCAGGTGCATTAGTACGAAAGCCGACTCGAGATGAACGCGTGTGTGTGTATGCATAAGCGTTATATACTCCTTAGATGAAACTTGTCGGACACTTTCTTACGGGCGAAATTAGGTTATGGTTGCGGGGATAATTTACCCGTGCCTGGATCTTAGAAAATCTTGTAAACCATTACAGAAAAAAAAAACGCTTTTGGCATTTTTAACGTTTGGGCGAACGGTGCGTGCTTTGCCCGCTTTCAAGAGCAAGGAACATGCGCCGGCTGGACTGTGGGTTTGTGAACATTGGAGTATAGTGTACTACACAAACTTCACTCTCCGACGTCAAGCGACTCACGCCACTGGGGTTCCGCTGCTCTCGACACTGCGCGATGGAGAGACGCTTCATCTGAGGCGAATCTGGTCTCTGCGCACGCGCAGCGCCCACATCCAGGGTGTCGAACCGAAATTTTTATCAGTTTGGTTCGGGTTCACGGTTTTCGGTTCAGTTCCGGTTCAGTTCCGGGAGCAAATGTAACGGTTCAAACCGGTTCGAATCGGTCTGAACCCCGAGATACCACGTTTAAAACATTGCGCTGTTATTTCACCCCTCAGTCGACATTTCTTATGTGAGAAAGCTTTCAGCCTTCTGAAGCACTCTGGTGAAGAAGAAAGAGCAGCTGAGCTGTACTATGTGCCGCCATCTATGAGCTAACGGCGGCAAACCATACAACCGGCAAGCCGGTTGTCTGGTTGCCGCCGTCGTTTATAGGTGGCGGTAGCTGTTCAGAAGGTTGTGTCTGGATTTATTTCTCCACGGACACGAAACTGGGGAAACCAGCCCTCAGCAGCCCCGCTGTAAAAATGCGGCGTAACATTATCAAACCTTGAGAGTTGCGCATGGACGTGATCTTGTTTTTTCTTGTCAATGCCTTTCCAGATATCCATCGATTGCGTGGCTGTGACGTAATTAATTGACTGTGTCCATTGTTACTTTTCTCTTATTCTATCTATTTTTGTTTTTGTTTTTTCGGCTGAAAACGATTCTTCCTCCCTCCCTCCCTCCCTCCCTCCCTCCCCCCCCCTCCATAAAACTATGGTGCCTGGAAGAGTCTCCGACTGGTGTGTTTACCGCGTCCAAAAAAGTGGTCCCTCGATTTCCGCCTGATGACGTCATAGAAGTGTCACGCTGTCGCTGGTCGCGATCCTGGCGGCGTCCCAACAGCTGTGGTGGATGTGGCAGACGCCTGTTCTGCTGCAGGTCGCTCTCCACTGTGACAGTCCACGGAAGCTTCAGCAGCCAGAAGTTGGGACGCCGCGACGACCGCGACACTCGCGTTCGGTTGTGCTACTCGCAGCGTCCCGTTAACATTTCGACGACCAACCGCCAGGCTCGCGACATGCAACAGCGTGACACTTCGGCTTCTGTGACGTCATTGGTTGCCCCTTCGGGACCACTTTTGATGTATGGGCGGGATAGGAGCTAAACACACCGGGCGAAGACACGCTCCAGGCACCATAATAGAACTCCGGCCCTCCTCCCTTAACGGCCGTTTCCGCAACACCCGGGGGAAATCCTCAGTCTGAGAGGAAAACGTGCGATGGATTCCAAAACGTACCCTCTCCTTTCAGCATTATTTTTCTTCCGTCGCAAACTAAACCTTCGTCCCACGAAAAAAAAGAAAAAAAAAGAGGCGAGGAGAGCGGCCAAATTAAGTTTGGGTTCATGAAATATAAATGCGCACACGCATTCGTTTTCCACCATTCTGGGGCCCCTTCTTCCTCGCTTGATCGTATCTTCCGTCTTGTCATTTTCCTTCCATCCTTACCGCCACTTACGGTCCGTCACTCACTCTGCGCAAACAGGATCGTTCGAAAATGAAACGTCCACAAATGTCGTCTGTACACTTTTTTTATGGACTTACCCCTCTCTCTTTTTAAAGATACGCACTTCGTTTCCCCGTTTGCATCCGTGACGTCTCTTTTCACCCTCTCTCTCTCTACACACACACAATCTGTCTTCACACGCACATCCAAATATAACAACCCGACGAAAACGGAACGGACGAGAAATCTTCCAGCCTTCTGAAGATCGTCCGCAAACAAACCGTGTACGGGACGGTGAACCACACCGCTATTGGACGACCGTTTCAAAAACACTGTAAGCTAAAAAGAAAAAAAAAAGAGAGAAAAAAAGTGAATTTGTGGTTTGATCCTGGGCTTTCCTTTTCAGCCGAAGAAGCCGGAGCTCGCCCCCTCGTCCCTCCGACTGGAGGTCAAAGCAACGAAGCCGTCTGCACCAATCGTGTGCCTCGGACGTGTCACGTGACTACGCCGGCGATGCTCCGCGGGTTCTAGCGGGTCAGAAGCGCGTGACGCTTTTCGAGACGCGGGATTGGAGCGGACGGTCTGGCAGCTTCGTCTCCCAATCTAAGCTCTTGGCGAAGAGATCTGTCGGCAGCGACGATTTCGATGGCGTGTGTAAACAAAAAGCACGGCGGAAGCATGTGGACATCGCGTCCTCAAACCAACGCCGTCAAAATTGAGTCTTATCCGCGTTAATGCGTTCATTTATCGCTACAAATACAACTACCAATTCGTATAGCGCCGTAAATATAGCTCTAAAATTTTTTTCTTCGTTTGTAAAATTGTTTTATGATATCCTTTTTCCATCTAAGCCGTTTAGAAAAAATAGAAAAAATCGTAAGGGTGCAGGTGAGCTGGTTAATATTAACCATGTTGAATTAACCTGAGACTGGGGTAGAGATGAAACATCAAAACGTAGAAGGAAATTTTTGAGACGTCGTCCTGTCTATTTTATTTTCCTCCTACGTTTTGATGTTTCTTCTCTACCCCAGTCTCAGGTTAATTCAACATGGTTAAAAAAATGTTTTTTTTTCCTTTGCATGTCTCCTTTAAGGCGAGCGTTTGGACAGTTGTGGAAGGCCAACCACGACGATGGCTTTTGGTCGCGCTCGTCGCCGATAGGGTGCACAAATTTAAGCTGCCCCTACAATAGAGAGTTTTAGTAGATCGTTCCGATACCTCCGATAATAGAGAGTTTTAGTAGATCGTTCCGATGACTCCGATAACGATACCCGATACTCTGCCTCCGCCTTTGCGCTCACATATATAGTATCGTTATCGGGGTATCGGAGGTATCGGAACGATCTACTAAAACTCTCTAATGATACCCGATAACCATTCAGTAGAGAGTTTTAGTAGATCTATCCGATGACTCAGATAATTATGCCCTCGACACTCAGCCGCCGTCTTTGGGCATGCATCGTATCGTTATCGGGGGTATCGGAGGTATTGGAACGATCTACTAAAAATTTCTAATGCATGCGCAAAGGCGGCGGCGGAGTATCGGAACGATCTACTAAAACTCTCTGTTATCGCGAGCAGGGAGGAAGTCAGAGGGGAAAGCGGAAAGCCGTGCCCTTCAATACGCCTCTCTCCCAGGGTCACCAAGTCGCGATGACGCGTGAGTGTCCGTACGTAAGTAGCTCGATAGATGATTTTAGCGGGAAAAGATGCATTGCTCTATAATTATACACCGATTCAATATAGCGAGAAAGCTTGAATCGGTGTATTCCTTTGATGTACACCCGTTCAATTTAGGACCAAGTGGCACGAAAGCGGCCCCTAACTGAAGCAGACCGAGAGCGCCAAGCTCGGCGGACGTCTGAAGAATCCAAATATCGCATTAAACCTCATTTAAAAACAACAAAAAAAAAAAGTGTTTTTTTTGCCGGATTTTACGAGAAAATTGTCGAGAAGAACGTCACGTCAGATTTTTCCACTAAATTTAGTGGGAAAATATTTGTCACGTCAGGTAAATTTTCTTCGTTAGATATAGCACAGAAATTGACGTAATATGACCACGTCATGTGACCAGGTCACGAGATGTCGTGCGACCTGAAGTCACTTGACGTCCATTTCTGCGTGGAGGTATAGTTTGCGCTCAGCACATTCGGTGCTTTCCGGTCTTTCGTCAGCATAATCATGTGTAATCCACCTTTTTTTCTTCTTTTTTAGGAAATCACTATTTAAGGTGCTTGGGCTGCGCTAGTGCGAGCCTCTCGCTTGAAAGCCCTGGTGGTCACCTGTGAATCCATTAAACGCGAATATATGTTTTCATACCAGAACCCTTGGAACCACGAATTCTGAATAGGTGGATAATTCTTATTATTTATTCCTGGCTTTGCTGGGCTTCTGGCGTTTGTTAGCGTCGCCGTATGTATTCCAGACAGCCTGAAGCGGAGTGGACGCAGAGGAATTGCTCCGCGTTTAAAGAAGGAGTTGTTGAGGCATGGAGAGTTCAAGTCGGAGTACTCCTCGTCTTAAGAGGATTTTTTGGAAACCACCGGACGCTCATTTGAGCACCGCCAAACGTTGCATCCATAAAAACATGAAACAAAAAAAAACAAAAAAAAACCGCTACAGGTATGTATATATGCTGTTTACATCGCGCGGAGACTATCATTTACTAAGTACATGATCCGGGGTCCAAAAATAAAATGAAGGATATTTCTTACAATCCACAACAAACAAGGAAACAAGGCGATAAGCACTTATTCTTCGATATGCGATAAAATGAAACTAATGGAGCTAACCAGTAAAAAAAGAACCATTCCGTCATATCCAAAAAAAAAAAGTTTTTGCGCGTTCTTTACGCGCAACGCCAGGTAGGTCGTGCAGATTTACGTTGTTAAAAAGGGGAAAATTATGACTATTTCAATACGATAAAAAAATAAAAAATATCTAAATGCATAAGCAAGTGACTTAAATGCACAACATAAACGGGTAGATTATCAACGGAATTCGCAAAGAATCGAACTTGTTATTTTGTTTACTACAGTTTCTAAGTAAGAACGAGAACAATGAAAATCCTAAGTGCAACAAAGGAAAAGAAAAAGAAATGAAAGACGTTTACAACTCCCTGTAATGCCGAATTAGAGCGCAGCTCGTGAGGAGGAGGAGGGGAGGGTACGGAAGGAAGTATGCCCCTCCTCCCCTCCCATTTAGCGGAAAAATTGCCCCGCTAAATTTAGCGGGGAAATTTTCCCGCTAAGATTTGCGGGGAAATTTTCCGCTAAATATCAATATGGGAATTTTTCCTGCTCGGTTTAGGGAAATAATTACCTCCTCCTCTCTCGTGACGTCCCATGTGACGTCATTATCGGAAAAGTCCCGTAATGCAACGCGCGGTGACGCCGACGGCGACGCCGCCAAGCCGGAAACGGGCGCCTAAGAGCTGCGCTGTAAAAAAAGACTCCAAACCTTGATTCGAGAGCGGTTCAAATAATGAATACAACGCTGCGCAAGTTTAGACATGCTGCGCATCAAAACCCACCAAACAAACAAGCAACACCGCGCAGTGACAGAACAGCACAAACCACACACACACGAACACACACATACACACACGAACTCACAAATACCCACCCACGCGCGCGAACACCTATACACACACACACACACGCACGCACGCACACACACACACACACACACACACACACACACACACGCACGCACACACACAGAGAGAAACTAGACCACAAGCATTTCATGGCGAAAGACGAATGACCCAGGCTCCTTGCACCATTAGTCGTCGTCGGACGTCCGCCCAAGTCATGCCGTATCGAAATTCGGGAAACGGCAGGGCTAATCAAATCAGCGACATGTCCGTTCGTGGGCCAATCAGTGCCGCCTGCGTCGCTCCCTCATTCCAAGGGGGCAGGCTCGCAGGACGCATCCCGACCGAGGACAGGACGCTTACTTTACCGGGATAAACAAGGGTTTCGAATTTCGTATACAGTTTTAAAGAAACGAGGCACAAGAAGGGGACCTTCATCTCCTCCTTTAGACCAAGCGATCGAGTTGGAAGTGCTCGAGATGTGAATCAGAGGTCTTCGTTGCTCCTTATAGAAGAAACAAACTGAATATAGGTCAGACAACAAAATGACTTGAGACAACATTGCCATGTCCCTATTTGCCAAACAAGTTCGCTTTTCAGGGCGTACACTCTGCGAGGTGCAATACGAAAATCCAAGGACGGATAAAAAGAGAAGACGGCGCAGAGACGCGCACGTATACTTTCGAAGGCAGTGACCTTCGTGCCTCGTTATGCCAAAGAACGTCGTTCTGCAAACATTTGGAACTGAGCTACACGAGTTTTCCTGGCCAAGAGCGCGAGCACAATGGCGATTGCAAACATTTGCGAGCACAATGGCGATCGCAAACCAGAGCGAGAGCGACAATTCTGCGACAAACTCGGCATGCCTGAAACAAAGACCTTTGGAATGATACGGCAGGCTTATGGCGAAAGAGCTGCGTGGCGTGCGAGGCGTTTTAAGTGGCATTCGCGCCTCAAGAATCGTAGAACATCACTGGAAGACGGAGAGGTATAGGGCGACCTCCCCGACCTATCTTCGTCTTCCAGTAATGTTCTACCATTCCCGAAGCGCGAACGCCACTCAAAGCACGCCTCACAGCTCTTTCACCACAAGCCTGCCGTATCATTCCAAATGTTTTGGTTTCCGAGTTTCCGAGTTTGACGCAGAATTATGTTCGCTCTGGCTCTGACTTGCAGTCCATGCTGAAATCGCCATTGTCCTCTCGCGCCCGTGCACTCTCAGAAATAGGGGTTGTAGTACTTAGACCCCTTGTCCCATTTATAGAACCCCAAAACTACATTTCGACGTTCAGTGCGCTGACGTCGAACTGACGATGTCAACTTTTACGAGCTGCTTGATAAATGTGTTATATGACCTACTAAACAGGCAATGTGCGTATCAAACACTACAAAACACACACACACACAAAAAACAACACAGGTTTGTCAGCAGGGCCACCAAAACCTTGAGCGTTTTCCTGTAGTTCCGTACATTAGCTATTTTACTGAGTTGTATCACTCGACTCTCAAGCCGCTCGTGAAAGTTGGTATCGGCGGTTCGACGTCAGCGGACTGAACGTCGAATTGTAGTTCTTGGAGTGTTCTACATGTGGGACAAGGGGTGTAAGTACTACACCCATTATTTATGAGATGTGGTCAGGTAGCGCAGCTCCAAAGGTTCACAGCACGAGTGCCTTTTGGCATAAGGAGACACGAAGGTCCCTGCCTCCGACAGTTGCGCGCGCATCACCGTGCTGCCTTATACGCTAAAAAAACAGAGTCCCGGAATTTGCGGATCGCACCTCGTATACACTAGTGCACATGCTGCGGATTAAAGACCAGGTCTGCAGACGAATCACTTGACGCGGACCTGGTTCCCGTGAAGCGCTTGCCCCTGCCCAGCACGTGCTGCGGGCAAACGCTCTGTTTCCAAACAAGTTTCTCCACAGAAGGTAGGGGCGCAAACGAGCTGGTAGTTGAACATAGTCAAAATACCACGAGACTGGGAAAAGAAGGATGGACAAAAACAGGTCTCAAAGAGACCCGTGTTCGTCCGTCGCTCCTTTTTTCCAAGTTCCTCCCTTTCTCAAGGAACACAAGGTCGCTCCCCCCGTTATGGAGGAACATTTACACCCTTTTTCGGTGTACTCGGGGAGCTCGGCGAGTGACCAGGCTGGAAATATGTTTAAACCTAAACATAAAAAAGAAGAAAAAGAAACTGTCTGCGTTGTGACATTTAAAGATACACTAAAGACGTTTCTGAGATCGTCGCCTTCTTGGTGATAACTCATTCTACGGGATCTTAGCATCCCAGAAATCGAAAAATTATGCTCGTGCGACGTATACTTCCCTACTAAAAATGTGATCGCAGTCCCTGCCACGCCCCTTTCTGAGCGGAAAAATCTGAGCACAGAACTCAGCGGAGGCGCCGGCGGCGTGACGACGGGCGCACGTCAGCCAATCGCAAGCCGCCCCTGGTGCTCCTCTTAGCATAAACGCTGTGCCACTGAGCGTGACATTTCACCGTGCTCCGCAACACAGCGCAGATTGTCTAAACGTATGTTCGGCCTCGTGATTCGCCGCGCTTTCCCCGCGGATTTCAGCAATTTGCACTAAGAAATCCCAGGGTAGTTGCCCCAGGTTTCTTAGAATCTCGGAAGAAAGAGTAAAAATGCAGGAAAGCTGCTAAATGAACCCCATACATCAACCCAAAGCAAGTAAAACTTCCTTTCTTTATTTATTGCATTGTTTCGGGTATGGGGTGAATAAACCTCCACTTAAACCCGAGACAAAAAAATTAAAAAAAAAACTAAAACGAGAGAAAAATATATTTAGAAAAAAACGTACATAAACACTCATAAACATGTGCACCATCAATCAAAACTGTGTGTTAGTTATATGTCCACTTTTTTTTCATTTTGTATTGTCTTGGGTTGAAGTATGAAACACCACATACATTCGCAACGAGAAAACAATCGCGAGCGGAAAGACTGGCACATCATGAGGGAATCACCGCTATTCCTATAATTCGTTCAAAAAATAATAACATGTTTCTCGGCGTCTCACATAATGAAGAATTCCGCTAGTAGATGCATGATCTGTCTCCAAAACCAGCGAGGAAGGATAAAACCCGCTCCGTATCGACGAACGGATGATGGACTCGCAGTTTCAGAGCGACCCGCCGGAGAGTAGGAAGAAAGATTCCACCTTCATTTTCCTGGAAAGCGAGCTGCTGACATAGTACGTGTGCACGTTTGTTTCTAACGATCCGGGCGGTATATTTAAGCACTGTCGAAAGCCACGATCACACTGCTATATACATCATACAAGAGACAGCTAGTCTGCAGAGTATTCGATAACGTACGCAATTCTATCGCACGTTAGGGTTACATTTAGAGCTACATTAGCGCACGCGTTACGCAAGAGAGTTTTGGAATGGCGTTTCTCCGCCGCGACGCAATACCCGAGCATGCACGCATGTCGCGCCCGCCACACCACCAAGATACAGTATACAACAATATCTATTTATACCCACGAAATGCTGCAACTTGAGCAAAGTAACGAGTTTTTGACCCGGAGTAACATTTTAGACGCGTTTAAATACGAAAATACGACGGTCGTGTCCGCTCGCGTCGGTGAAGGAGGTCTCGGACACCGACCTTTGCGAGAAAGGTTTGCGCGTCGCAAGCTGCACGTTGCCGGGGTTCGTTGCCCACTCTTGCTGGATGTTCCGTTTGTGCCGTGCACCTCCCCGTAGGAGCACAATGTCGTACCGTATTGAAAATTCGCAGTCGCGAGGACGCTGCATACGATCGCGCTCACGACGGCCGCCAAGGCTGAATAAAAGGTTAAAAAGCGCGAACAAACAGTAAAGAAACACGGACGACAGGACAGGCGCAGGTCCTGTCGTCCGTGTTTCTTTATTGTCCTCGTTTGTTCGCGCTTTTTAACCTTTTATTCAGTAATGGACCAACTAGCCCAAACCCAAGTTTTAATGCCGCGAAGGCGTCCGCGATCCTGGGAGCCGACATTTTCTAACTGCGCTTGTCTCGAATTTAGCCAAACTTCTCGCGCCTCACGAATATACTGTATATGCTCCTTGGAGGAACGCAAAGACTCTTTTCGTACGCACGCAAAGCGCAAAACGCGGTAAGCGTTCGGCGCATGCGCAGTGGCGACAACGCTATTCTTTACGTGCACTCTAAAACAAAATTTCCACGCTTAGCAAGCGTGACGCAAAGCGATTTTTTCCACGCTTGTTCTAGGCGTGTTGATTTTCCACGCATAGAATTCACGCTTCCTAAGCGTGAGGCCCGCTTCGGCTTAACGCTTGGAAGGCGCGAAGGGGACACAGCGTTCATACGCTTAAATGCAGCGTGTGTGTTCATCACGCTTAGATACTGACGCCTGTCAGGCGTCAGAAATGTGTGTTGCAGTGTGAAACCCGTGCTAATAGACGTCAAGATTTAAAAAAAATAAAAGAAAAAGAACTTGCGGGTAATTGAAGTACAATTAAAAAAAAGTTTCATCAGTAGTCAAGTTCAGCAAGGAAGGTAGGGCGCGGCAAGTCCTGAGCATGTAGCTATCGCCCCGTAATAAATGAAATTGCGGCAATATAGCCGATAACACGGCCGAAGATGGAAGCCAAAAGAACTGCGAACGTGATGAGCCCCGCGTTTCTGACGCTGTCGGGCACTATCGAAAGATCGAAATGCGTTCATTGCTTCCTTCCCAAAACAGCGACCATTTTCGGGTGTACGGTGTCACATTTGGTTCCAGGCATAAACGCGGACCGTTCGACGTTTATTTTTGCCAAATGGTACCTCTCGACACGCGTGCATTCTCCAACAAATATTTGCTGAAAGAAAAAAAAAGTCAACGTGCAGGCGAGTTGGTGCGCGTATATTAATCGTGATGTTTAAACCCAGAGACTGGGAAGGAAACTTGGAAAATACTCTGCTGTTTCCGGGTTGAAAAAAAAAGTGTAAACCACCGCGACACTAGCTTTCCAGCCCTCCTGTCCATTCAACCACATACAATTTAAGAAATTTCGAGCGTCCACTTTCCTGCAACGAACTTGGGAGAGCTAATCGCCGCAATCTACTTCCTCGAATGACAAGGATGAAAATATGTTTACCTACAAAAAACGTAGAATCTGCGCTGTGGCGCTGAGCACGGTGAAACGTCATGCTCAAAGTGTTCCACCAAACAACAGCAAAACGAATGGTGCCGCATACTTCGAATATAATATGGTGTTTAATTAGCTTTGCGTTTTGCACATTTCTAAAAAGAAACGTGTTGTTGTAATTAGAAACTAGTTGATCGTCATGGAATACCGCTAAATCCGTGAATTCTACAAAAGACGTTGAGCTCGCGAGAAGCATGGCAATGCGTAAAAGTTAGCGGATATGCAAGAGACGCGAGGCTGGTCGAGCGAAAGATAGCTTTTTGCAAAACGTGCATCGCCCTTTGCGGCGCCGAAAGGTACGCCGGGACCGGTGTGTGGAGAACGACTGTAGCAGGCGACGGAAGACGCAGGAGAGGCAAGGTACCATGCACATACCCTTCTCCTTTCTCTCTCACCCTGCTCAGTGCCTCGTGGTAAAATCTGCGAGAGCATGGAGGAGTGTACAGGGCTTTGCAAGGGGCCTTTTGGGAATTTTTGGCAAAATGTCTACTGCAGACAAAAAAAACAAAAAAAAACGCGCAGGCGCATTGAAGTTGGCTGTATTTCCGGAAACTAGAAAGCAAAGCAGCGTGCTCCACGTATTCCCAAAATTGGTTGATTTAGAGGTCTCTGATGATTCCAGCAAGTTTCTTATGCATGTTTCGACTAACCAAACTGTTAATCCGTCGAAACTATAAAGAAAAACCTAATTATTCATGGTGCCTTTTCCTGAGACTGGAATTTTCTAAAGGACGATACAAAAGACGACGCAATACCTTGACGATGACTAATACAATGCCATTCCTATTCCAGGGCGATCTGTAGTTTTTAAACAGACGTTTTGATCGATGTTCGGTGGGCATACTCCGCGTGTATACATAGTCAAAAATAAAAGACGTACTGCAAACAAACTCGTCTCTAAATATTTATCGATACGTGACCTCTGGGCCCGAAAGTATTGTCGAGTGAAGTGGGTGAGTGAAATAGCAGATAAACAAAACCAACAAATCACACAACAGGTCCCAACCATGCCAGCACATATATGGCATTCTTCAAATAAGTACGGTGATAATTGTGGCGATGAAATTGGAAAGGCATTTCACTCGGAAATATCTGAAGATAATATTATTATTATCATTATTTCAGTATGGGATTTCGATGAGTTCGCGGCGTGATGACATGTAGGGTAGTCTTGCAGCACAAAAGCAAGTTACAAAAATATACTGTAAAAAAAAACATAAACGAGAAAGATTTATGTCGCAAAACTGAGATGCGGCATTGATAAACTATCTTTCACCGATACTGGGTTCAATCCCCACCCCTGCCCGTTTCGATCTGGATGAGCATCGTACCGGCGTGCGGTCGTGTTTCGCTAAATTTTTCATCTGTACAGCTGGGAGACAAGTCGCCCGTTGTGCAATCTTCACAGCCCAGCACGTGCGTGTTCGTTGCTTCTGAGAGCGAGCAAAGCACGCGCCATACGCATGAACACTCAAAATGGCACCGGCCACACGTTTTTTTTAATGTAAACATACGCAACTCTAATTTTTTTCTTTCTTTCACCGATGTTACGTTTTAAGTTTTAAACTACTAACACCCACACGTTCACGCGCGGGCGCGTGAACATTATAGCGTGTGCGCATGGCGTGCACACGCGCAATATTAGGACTCGTGCGAGCGTGCGCGGGTCGAGCGACAATGCGTGCCCTCCGCGGGGGGGCAAAACTAAGAAATCACTCGTGTCAGCGTGGCGTATATTTATAGCGGTCGCTGGTATTATAACATCCCCGGCGGCAGCGGCACGTCTTCTCTCCGACCGGTTCTTCTAAACAGTGCGCTGTCTTTTTTTCATTCTCTGCCAGCGCATTCCCAAGTTAAACCGTTAGAAGCCAGAAGGATGGAGGGGGCGGAACGGAGAGTTAAAACTTGGCAGACGACACCGCGAATACAAACATCGTTTTTCTTTTTCTTCTCGCTTCTGCTGATGCTGTCTACGTGGGTGACCTCAGCTGAGAGTTTCCTGTTTGACGTTTTGTCGTGTAACACACACCAGCACTTCCTCAATTTACGAGTTGGAAGGTTCGTTGGTTATATATACGTTGTGTACGGCTCTGGACGTTATCGGGGTTCAGTGTTTCACGTAGGAGTGACAAAAATTCCAACACGTGGTGTATTTCTGGGGTAAAGAGATAATTTTCTCGGGACTGCATTACTAGTGGTCGCGGACGTCAGAAAGTGCGCGATACTTACTGATTAGTTCGCTAATTAATTGAAAATAACTAATTACTTTTAATTAGTGAAAATAGACATATGGTTCCAATTAGAACCATTGCTGAGCGTCATTGAAAACTACTAAATCAGTAATTTTCAGAGACTTTGAGCGTGTGAGAAGCGTAGTAGTGCACTAAAGTTACCACTCGTGGAGCAGGTTCAAGGCTAGCGGTTGCGGTAAGGCCTCCGCGCGCTTTTTTCCGTCTCTTATGAGAGCCCCAACCTTGTACTTGTTTTATGGGTGGTAACGCGCTCAAAGTCGTTCTGAAAATGACTGATTTAGAGTTTTTCGATGACGCTCAGTGAGTTTCTAATTGAAACCATATGTCTATTTCACTTATTAAAAAGTTAATTACTCGTCTTTTTAATTATCGAACTCATTAGTAAGTATCGCGCATTCTTCTGACGTTCGCTACCACGAGTAATGCAGTCCCAAGAATATTATCCTTTACCTCGACTACACTAATTTTAGTAATTCTTGTCAGCTCTTACGTGAAACACCCTGTATATATGTATATAAAGAAATTTTTTTTGTCTTTTTTTTCATTATTATTTTGTAAAATGGGAAAGCAATCCAGATTTTGTTTTCGTAAGTGCGCGTGTGTATGTACGTTACGGATAGCCATGAAAACTGATGAAAGCTTAAAAACTTGCCTACGTAAAACTTATTCCAAGATATGAACTATTTCTCATCGGTTACCAGTTTTGGGGTATTTTTTTTTTAATTTATGGACGTCCTTTTGTTTACAGAAAATAGACTGCGTTGGCAAACACGCTTTTAAGCTAAAGTTCCTAGATAAGATTTTCCTCCAACTAGCGACATTCTTTGAAGCGCCGACTGCGTGACGGTGCAGGTTTTAGGAAGCGAAAGGCGGCGCAAAGCAGATGTCTGAACTGAATGACGCCATTTTTTCCTACGGAATGTGCTTCGTCATTCGTATTAGTTGTCGTTACTTGTAAAACGAAGCATCGAGGGACATTACTATTAGCTACCTTCTGGCTTCCTAGTGCAGGCCGATGGGCAGGCCATCTACCTCTCCAGCGGTTCCAGGCGAAAAATGTCGAGTCATTGGGCTGTGAACGGATGGGCATGTGTCCGCTATTTTTTTAGAAGTGAGCTACTGGGCATGCTCGGACCGCATTCCACCAGACCAGTAGACAAAGATGACGGGGCGCAAAAAGGAGTTGTTGGTTATTGGATTATTGGCGAGGAGGTCGAACTATACGTGGCTTGCACGTGACGTCATCGCAGCACACGCTGGTGCTCATTTCTACTTGTTTTTTGCCGACAGATACAAACCGAGGCCACGACAATGGCCGCCGACATGACGTCAGCGTAGACGCGTTGCCACACGCGCGTGCGCTGTATGGTACGGCATGCGCAGGTGCATCATCACGCGATGGCTCTGCGTATGCGCAGTACCCACAGCTGCGGGCTGTTTGTAAACAGCGTGTCGGTCATAGGGGCGCTGCATCCCGTTCGCAGAACAGCCGGTGTTTACCCAGGCTGTGGACTGGCTTTGTGTCATCCACCTCGATCGAGAGCGGGGCATCGAATGGACACAAGTGCTGCGACAGCGTTCCGCTGGGGCTCGACCGCTGCTTCACTGATTGGACATGATTGCCGCACGCGGCGTCAAAAAAAAAAAAGTATGTTTGTTGCCTACACAGCTGAGGTGAATCACTAGGCGAGCGACTCATCTATATCATGGTCAACTTTCTGGGACATTCCGTGGAATAAAAGTTGTCGAGGAAACATCAAAATTCTAACTGATTTGCGTTCTATGATACCCGGGCAGTTACGGTCCTCGGGCACATTACGGTCTTTTGTCAAGAAAAGCAGAAATTTACCATTTTGTTAATGTGGCCAACAAAATTTAATTCCAGAAAAAGAAAAAAAAATTGGCCGCGACCTTTATTTTTGAAGTTTTCTAATGCATCAAAAGCATTATAGGGAATTGGTGTGTCACGTGACGTGTATTTTCCAGCGAAATTTAGCGGGGAAACTGAATGGTTGTACAGGTCACGTGACGTCGATTACCCCCGCTAAATTTAGCGGGGAAACTGGATTGGTGGCTAGGTCACAAGACGCGAATTTTCCTCTAAATTCAGCGGGAATTAGTGCATAGGTCACGTGACGTCAATTTCCCGATAAATTTAGCCGGGAAACTGAATTGATGTTTTGGTCACCAGACGTGAGTTTTCCTGGCTAAATTTAGCGGGGAAACACCATTGACGTACAGGTCACGCGCCTGTCAATTTCCCAAAGTGAATAGGTCACGTGACGTCAGTTTTCCCCGCTAAATTTAGCGGAAAATAGAGGGACGGAAAAATGTTTGGGAGTGAGGGTAGCGTTAAAAAGCAATTCATGCTTTGAAACTTTGTAGAGCCGCGGAATAAAAACTAAACGCGTCCAAAAGTTTAATTGCTGCTTACTGACATTTTATGACTGTCGTCTAAAATCTTTCCGGGGAACATCGCGATGTTTGTTGTTGTTCAGTTGACATTCTCATTTTTAGTGCATTTAGCGGAGAAGCGCCGAGGGAGGGACGTTTAAGTAAGTTGGGGGATGATCCTGCCCAACGGAGAAAGCAGAACCCGACTTCTATGAAGCGAACGTATGCAGGCGAGCTAGTTACGAAAGATAGCAATCTAAAACCCGAGATACGGCGAAATAAAATAGACTTCTATCTCTATCCTTATCGGGTGAAATCAAGAGATGAGGAACGTTGCCAAATGTTTTCTTTCTCAGTTGGAGATAGAGGTGACTTTGAGGGGGTAAGTTAGACTTCATAATCTGAACCCTGACAAGACAATGTTCTCCTTGGCTCAGGGTTTAGATGAAGGTGTTTCCTAACCGGCTCGCCTGCACAAGTTCACTCCTTGCAATTAGAGCTGTCGCGTTTCGCACTCCCCGACGTCTGCACGTGTCAGAAAATTTCATTTAAACGGTAACGGTGTGTGTGCGTTTCTTTTTTTCTTTTTCTTCCCAATTTGTGGCTTCGGCCAACCGGAAAACACAGTTCACTCCGCGGCAGTTTTTGTCCCTCTTTTATAATGGGTTCGGAACTATTTTTTAACAATCTGGGCTGGCAGGGAACCAAAATATAAACGTAAAAAAAACGTGGAGGAAAACACCATTATTGAGAAACCAGTATTAAAAAGATAATAATGAAAAATACTATATATCAAACACGCAAAAATAGGTTAAATCTAATTCTCCCGCCGGTCGTGTTCCTCGGAGGATCAACGTGATAGAATGAAGCACAAATTGAAACTTCGAGGCAGAAGGGGACCACGAAAAAGCATAGAGTTTCTCCCCGTATGAGATCTGGTGCGTCCACTTTTCCGCAAAGCACGTGGGAAAGCCAATCGCTGCGCCATCTACGGGGAGAGCTGGGCTAGGGTGCACTAGAACTGGGAGGTGTGCCGACCGCATCGGCATCTCCATAGGAGCTAGGTGTTGAGTGGCCCGACTCTGCCGCAGGGGCCTGGTGGTGCGCCTGTCACAGCGGGGCTAGACGGCCGATCAGGCAGCGTTTAGCGCGACTGGCTCGGGGTGTGTTGTTGTGGACCATAACTTCTTGTTTTGCGTTGTGTGTGAGGCGATACAACATTGTGTGGCTGCTATCTGCGCCGAAGAGACAAGGAAATCACAACGATATCAAATACGGTGAAGAAAAAGACGGAACGCTGCTGTTTTGTGCCGAGGTGCAACGTGGATTACTACGATATGCAAAGATAATCCCTTCTTGTTTCGGACGCCGAGCAACGCCTCTCTCTTCGCGAAATACGATCGTCTGGTTCCAAGAAAAAAAAAACTTATGAAAAAACAAGAAGATTAAGAAAAATGTGTGACGACCTGTGTGACATGTCACTAGAAACCAAACTTCTCCAAGTGGGATTGCTCTTCAATAAAGACAGCTGTTGAAGTTGTTCCATATATCTTGCCAGTCTTTGTGTTTATTTTCATATAACGCACGCTCACTAGATATGGAATCGAGCTTTGGCTGAGAATGCAGAAGTCAAGAAAAGCTCAAGCTTTCATTAACCTATGCGTACACATAAAAAGATGTATGAACACACAGAAGACAAAAACTACGTATTTAAAGGTCTGAAAAAATGTACAGCTGCCGAAAATATGAATTAAGAGAGCTTTGGCACTGAAGTGTTGAGGAAAGCATCGCACGTCATATCATACTCGAACTACTTTCTTAATGCTGGTATGTATGGTGCGATAGAAAATTATTCTTCTATAACAGCATAACAAAAAGAAAAAAAAAAGAAGTGAGACTATGAAAACTGACCGCTCCCAAAGAGCATTCGCACTTCGAATATAGGCTTCTGCCGCTCGCGCAAGTCACGCTTTTTCACATTATTCTTTCTGAAAATCGAGCAGGCAAAAACGAAACGAAGAATACGGCCATAGTCACGCCGAATAAAGCGTATCTGCTGCGATCGCCAGGCCTCTGTCAGCCGTCGTCTGCGCTCTGCCCCACAGCGCCCTCACCGGCGTGCAGGTAGATTGCGACACACTCACGGACGCCGGACGGCACGCCTCCCCATTCTAGTGTAGTACGCCCTAGCTGGGCAAACGACGAGACTGGCAATACGTTTAAACAGGAAGAAAATAGTATGCACTGTGGTACCGAGCATGACAATTCGCTGAGCTCGTTGCCATAGCGCGGACTGTTTTTGTTATTTTTTTCGTTCAGGTTGAAACGTATTACCAGCCTCGTCATTGGCCGAAATCCCTGCGTAGATTTGACCGACCAACTTTCCCAAGTACTTTAGGGGAGGGTATACCGCTCCAGATTTCTTAGAGTCATCGACAACCTAAGAAACGCGGGGCGTGGCCTATATTGATGACGTATTTTTGCTCCACGTTACGTCTTCTTTCAGCGTTCTTATATCGGCTAAGGCCGCATGCAATCTCAATGGCTGCAGAGCAGTAATATAGACTGTTCGGGATTCCCCGAGAAACTGGCGAGAGTGATTAAACGATTTTCGCGTGTTCCAAATTCCTCGCAATTTCCGGTTGATTTTATTTTTTTTTGCGCGTCCGTTTGATTTTTGTGTATTAGCCAAGCTTGGCGCCACCCACAACGTTTCCGCGTATAGTCGCGGGACGCTCGACAAATCTGAAATTCTCCCGCGACGGCGCGAGGGCGCGCAAAGCTCTTTAATTAAGAGGCGGCCGCCGCGGAACGGACGGCGTCAATTATGCGCGGCGGAAGGGAGGATCAACGCATGCATCAAGAAGAATGCATATGTAAGTTAAAGGCACCTTTCGACACACTTGTCACCTCCCATCCCGTCTCTTAACCCATGCTTGTCTTCGAGCGCGTTCAGAGACTCTGAAAAGAAAAGGAAAACTTGACGCTCCAAATTTCGTAGAGACCTCGGCTCGTCGGCGCTACATTCGCACGTATGTTTTGTTTCTTCGTTTTAAGGCGAAAGCCCTATATGTCCCATTACGCAAAAAGGCGGCGTCGGCGTTGTGCCCGAAAGACGGCCGTAAAAATACGTCATCAAGCACCGCAGTCAACTCTACGATCCGACGGAGGCAATCAAGCAGCCCCCAAAGTACATCGTCTTGCGCTCGTCGTCTTCGTACGCTCTCGCTACATCGCCGGCTAACCCAATCACGCGTGGAAAACAATGACGCAGGGATCACGCCTAAAGTTCCTAGATACGATCTTCCTATACAATAGCGACATTCTTTGAAGCGCCGACTGCGTGAAGGTGCAGGTGTTAGAAAGCGGAATGGCGGCGCACAGCAGCGGAAGACTGGAGTTGACTGAACTGAATGACGCCATTTTGTTCCAGCGGAATGTGCTCTGTCATTTGTATCGGTTATCGTTAGACGTAAAAAGAAGCGATCGAGGGACTTTAATCACGCCGCATTCGATGTGCTGGACTGCTTCAGCCGATAATAAAAAAATAAAAAAACGCATGTAAACGACAAGCACTTTGACGATACACTCTCGACGACGCTCGATCGACTCTGGAAGTTTGGGTCCCGCTAGTTTTGGCGGGACCCCAATTCCGCTAAGTTTGCCGAGCGTGTCACGGTTTTAGAGCGCAGCTCTTAGGCGCCCGTTTCCGGGGCCGCAGCGGCGTCGGCGTCGGGTAACCGCGCGGGTTGCATTATGGGACGTCACAGTTTCCCCGCTAAATTTAGCGCGGAAAACTGAATTGGTGTTGAGGTCGCGTGACGTCAATTTCCCCGCTAAATTTAGCGGGAAAAGTGAATTGGTGTTTAGGTCACGTGACGTCAATTTCTTCGCTAAATTTAGCGGAAAAATTTTCCCTCTATATTTAGCGGGGAAATTGATGTCACGCGACCTCAACACCAATTCAGTTTTCCCGCTAAATTTAGCGGGGAAACTGACGACACCTTACTTCGTGTCACGTCACCCATGAACAAATTCAGTGGGAGGAGAAGAGGAGGAGGAGGAAAGAAGGCAGGAGGAGGAGAGTAGAAGCAGGAGAGGGTACGGAGGAGGAGGAGGGCCATACCCTCCTCGTCCTCCGTACCCTTTCCTTTTATTCTCGAAATTATTCACGAAACTTTTTATTCTCTATAAATTACGCGGCGACAAGAAGCTTCTTGGTCAGAGGCGTTGCGTGCGAGCCTCTTGGGTCCCACCATAGCTTGTGTGAAGTGAGAAACATGCCAAACTAATATCGGTGCACATTGCCTTTAAAAACGGCAGTGTATAATCCACAACGATACGGAACGAGAGAGAGAGAGAGGACTAGACAAGAAAGAACACCTCGGGAAGGAACAGCGGCAAAAAATACAGGACGGCGCTGAACACACACGGCAGGTCAGCGCCGTCCTGTCGCGTGTGTTTCTGTATACCCTGGTCCATGTTTTTTTTGCCGCTGTTCCTTCCCAAGATGTTCATCTAAACCAACTAGCCCAATACGTCACATTATTGAAGCTAAGAACACGCTTGACTCACCAGCCTTCGAGCAATGTCGGCCCCGACAGGAAATGCAGTATCACAATAGAAACTGAACGGTGGCGACTCGACGATGCAAAACACGAACAAAGCCCCGCAGCACTCCGTGTAGAATTTTTTTTTGCTTTTTTTTTATTATCCTACGTTTGCTGCTCTTTCCGCTTGACATTCGCTGCTGTGTGTGGTGTTTCTGTGTATGTTTTTTACAGCCTGAAGTTAGTCTGCCTCAACGGGCGACTTGTCTCTCAGCTGTAGTTAAGCAATTTAGCCAGTACGGTACAACCTGCTAGCCTGGGGTCTTCAACGCTGTTAGAGGCGGGGTTTGAGCCGCACGTCCGGGAGCTTCCTGGCTCGTGACGACGACCATTCCCCGAAGTGAAGAACCCAGGGGTCCAGTGGAGGTGGGAGAATTGGTAACGTAACGAACGGTTTAATTACATGGTTGCGATACAGTCGTCAAATCCGAGAGAACTCCTGAGCAGCCTCGCGCTCCGCCTTATATAGGGTCCGTTTTCTCCCTCACTCCCCGCCAGGGCAGCAAGTGCGCAGCAGCAACCCGCCGTCAAGTGCGTCGTAGCAAAGTCCGCCGCGTCGTAGCCAGAAGTGCGTCGTAGCCATGGTCCTCCGCAATTAGGTCATGCCTCTCTCCCTTTCCTGAGCGCGCCAAGCCCCACGCACGCACACACGTCCCGTTGACGTCACGGACTCGTTGAGACCTGTCTCCGCAGTTAGGCCCGGCCTCTCTCCCCTTCCGGAGCGCACCAAGCCGCACGCACGCACACACGTCCCGTTGACGTCACGGGCGCGTTGAGACCTGTCTCCGCAGGCGCAGACACGTAGGCGCCGGTTCCGTACTCGTCGGGACTCGTTTCGCGTAGGCCCCGTCCAGCAGGCGACGTTCCCGGACAGATCATGACTCGTTTCCGCAGCGTTGAAACTCGGAAGAAGGTCGCCGAAGGTTCCATTCTTAACAGCCCCTCCGGGGCCAGGGAAACCTCGAAAGGCCGGTGGTACGATCGCTGGCCTGAAGAGGTGGGCTTGGAGTAGGCCTTGAGAAGACGCTGCAAGCACCCAACAAACTCCCAAACCTCTTACAACGGAGGCATTAGCGGAAACGTCCCACACAACACCACGCCACACAGCAGCCAAACGCTCGGAATTCGCCAGAGACCCGCCAGACTGGACTACGGATTACAAAAATTTGCAAAAAAAACTACAAATTTAAAACCTTAGGACAATTGCGGGTATCGAGACCCGCTGTCGCCAAAACACAACTCATTTTTCCAAAGAGGTCACTATGAACAAAATACAAAAGACAAAAACTTTTTGCAATTTGTGAGGTCTTGTTGGGGTTTTAACGAAGTGCCCCCACTTTGATCCTCATTCCCGTGGATGACGGAGACCTCTGAGATCATCACTCCTGTTTTTCGTGATGCCAGAAAAATCTGCTCAACCCATCGGCATTGCCGTTAAATTTGCCTTTCCTTTTTCTTGCCCTGAAGTCGTAGTGATCGATTTTCACGTGATTTCTAGACGTGAAAATGCGGTCCTTATAGCGCCGATAAAACAATCCGCCTTTTTCATGCCCCGTCACATTGGTCCTAGCAATCTCCTGAGCTGTACCGCGAAACCCTGACACACTAGGGTCGCTCTTCTGCTCGACTGTCAAAGACACTCTGTCTACTCGTAGCAGAGGACCAAAGTTACGTGACGCCGGAGCTACGAGAGATCTTTCACTGATCCCGTCTTCCTCCGCCTTTTTCGCCGGTTCGTTGGGACGGCGTACACTTTCTAGTGCTACGAGGTCAGGCTGTTCTACAACCTGGTCCCTCTCATCCCGTTTCTCTGCCTCGAACTCTGGTAGTGCCTGCTCCCCGACAGCTGCCTCTGGCTCTGGATCACTCGTCAACAAAGGGGCGAGCTGACGCGATTTGGACCTCGTACCTGACTGAACTAGTCCCTCTCCCAGTTGTTGACCCCTCTCGCGCAGCAGGAATTCTGACCGGTTAGAAAACAAATAAGGATACTCCAACGGGACTGTTTGCGAGACAGCCGCCTCTGTCACTAGCTCTCCGAACGGGCCAGTTATCCTTACCGTCGCCATAGGCAGACAGACACTGTGCTTTTCGAGCAGCTGCTTGATCCAAACTACCTTTCCAGTAAAATCGGATGTCGTTACATACGACGGATGAACAACGTCCATCGTCGCTGCACTGTCACGAAGCACCCTGCACGGCTTTCCGTTTACCTGGAGCTCGTGAAGATAGGGACGAAGGAGCTCCAGGTCCTCGTCACTACCGGTCACGGTCGAGAACACAACCCGCGGTTTCTTACATCTGGCCGCTGTGTGTCCCGGCTCCTGACAGTTGTAGCACAGGAACGGCTTCCTAGCCTCGAACTGCCCTGTTTGGCTTTTCCGCGCCTCGTCTCCGTTCGAGTGTTCTGCGCTCTTTTCTGGGACCTTTTGTCCTGCTTCGGGCTTCTCGGGCCCGTTTTCTCGCGAGCCGTTTCCCTGTCGGAAGGTCTTGCGCTGATCGCTCCGGCCGGGTTCGCTTTCCTCTCCGCTCAGCTTTCTACGCGTTGCGTACTCCTCGGCTAGCTCAGCGGCCCTTTCGACAGTGTCGACTCCTACCCTGTCCTGCACCCAGAGCTTGACTGACTGCGGAATGCTACGAAAGAACTGTTCGAGGCACACACACTCGACTACCTTGTCTCGGCTTTCGTACACTTCCTCGCTCTTCAACCATTCTATCAAATTGGTTTTAAGCCCGTAAGCGAATTCCGAGTAGCCCTCGCTGCTCTTTTTGGATGCGTTTCTAAACCTTTGACGGAACGCCTCGGCAGAAAGGCGGTACCGTTTCAAAAGGCTGGACTTCACCTTGTCGTAGTCGTCCGCGTCTCCAGCACTAAGGCGCGCGACAACCTCTGCAGCCTCACAGGGCAACAAAGTCAAAAGCCGTTGCGGCCACGTTTCTGGGGCGAAGCTCAACTTCTCACATGTCCTCTCAAAGTTCACTAAGAACAGGCCCACGTCTTCCCCAACTTTAAACGGCTGCATGAGCTTCTTCATTTGATACGACTCGGTCTCACTTGCTCGCACCGGAGTCCCAACTCTACTGTTCTGTGAGTTTAATCGCTGTTGTTCCATCTCTAACTCTAACCTTTTTAGCGCTGCTCGTTCCTCTCTCGCTGCAGTCTGCTCCCGTTCCTCTCTCGCCGCAGCCTGCGCCCGTTCCTCTCTCGCCGCAGCCTGCTCTCGTTCCTCTCTCGCCGCAGCCTGCTCTCGTTCCTCTCTTGCCGCAGCCTGCTCCCGCTCTCGCTCCCGCTCTCGTTCCTCTCTCGCTGCAGTCTGCGCTCGTTCCTCTCTCGCTGCCGTCTGCTCTCGTTCCTCTCTCGCCGCAGCCTGCTCTCGCTCCCGCTCTCGTTCCTCTCTCGCTGCCGTCTGCTCTCGGTCCTCTCTCGCTGCAGCTTCACTTTTAGCGTTCTGAAGTAGTTCCCACGCAATTTTAATTTCCTCTGCTTCCGCGCTGTCTGAAATTGCTTTACTGATCTCAGATTTCTTCATCTTTTGCTCCACCTCCACACCCAATTCTTCACACAAACAGAATAAATCTGTTCTCAGTAACCTCATTAGATCCATGATCGCTGCTCTTTAGCTTTGGCTTTGTTCTAAAACTTGTCGCAAGGTTGTACACAAACCCAGCGCACGAGTCAAAACTTAAGGATTCCCAGCAGTTCAAAATTAATTACCCATAATCTGAAGCCTGGCGAATCTCAAAGCAAAGTCCAAACGCTCACCCGCAGATGTAGCACGATGTCGCATGGTCCGATCCCAACCGCTGCCAACCAGTTGTTAGAGGCGGGGTTTGAGCCGCACGTCCGGGAGCTTCCTGGCTCGTGACGACGACCATTCCCCGAAGTGAAGAACCCAGGGGTCCAGTGGAGGTGGGAGAATTGGTAACGTAACGAACGGTTTAATTACATGGTTGCGATACAGTCGTCAAATCCGAGAGAACTCCTGAGCAGCCTCGCGCTCCGCCTTATATAGGGTCCGTTTTCTCCCTCACTCCCCGCCAGGGCAGCAAGTGCGCAGCAGCAACCCGCCGTCAAGTGCGTCGTAGCAAAGTCCGCCGCGTCGTAGCCAGAAGTGCGTCGTAGCCATGGTCCTCCGCAATTAGGTCATGCCTCTCTCCCTTTCCTGAGCGCGCCAAGCCCCACGCACGCACACACGTCCCGTTGACGTCACGGACTCGTTGAGACCTGTCTCCGCAGTTAGGCCCGGCCTCTCTCCCTTCCGGAGCGCACCAAGCCGCACGCACGCACACACGTCCCGTTGACGTCACGGGCGCGTTGAGACCTGTCTCCGCAGGCGCAGACACGTAGGCGCCGGTTCCGTACTCCGTCGGGACTCGTTTCGCGTAGGCCCCGTCCAGCAGGCGACGTTCCCGGACAGATCATGACTCGTTTCCGCAGCGTTGAAACTCGGAAGAAGGTCGCCGAAGGTTCCATTTCTTAACAACGCGCACCACGCAGTAGTGATATACGACCGCACGCCGGTACCATATCCTCATCCAGACCGAAACGGGCAGGGGTGGGGATTGAACCCGGGATCCCTGGGTTCTGCAGCGCGAGCTTTCCGCTCAACATTCACTTCTGCAAAAATACTAAGAAAAAAAAGAGGAAAAAGGTAGCAACGGCGCGTCTTCCTCCTTCTACTAGACGCGCCCCCAAGAGGACACGAAAAGAAGCGAAGAACGAGACGTTTTCCTCCTTCTCCGAGGCAGACGGGAAAAAGGTTCTGTTCCTCTGTGCCTCATCCCTCTTTCGGTTTCGTTTTTCGGGCACGTCGCGCACGTCGTTCTAATAAACGTTGCATAATTCGACATTCTGAACGAGAATCGAGGATTGGCCTTATGACTTAATAATTTCAGTCGTACATCTCGTTGAAATTAAACTCGAGCAGCGCGACAACTGTGGCGTCACGGCCTAAGGAACAGGACCCATTGACCCAGCATCGTGTTATCGTACTACGGCCAGGTCGGTTGTGGTCCTGTCTTCTGAAGCTTGTCAAGTGACAAAACAGGTAGATTCTGAAACAACATTGTTCCCAAAGCAAGATTTTTTTCAGCTTGTTGGAGACAGGCAGAGCAAACAGAAAGCAATCGGGAGGACCGTTGAGCAGGCGTCGAACTTAAAGGGACACTCAAGTGGTTTTTGAGTTCGTGTTTTGATGATGACAGCTGAATTTAGACGCCCCAAGTATCCCTAAAAACCAAATAGTATAGTCATACGGTGATTATTTCTTTAATAAAATGTAATTGAAGGCCGCCAAACCTCGGATCCATCCGAAAACGAAACCACTCTCATTGGTCCTCGCACGCTTATCAAAAGTATCTCGGGCCAATGGCGTTGGACGACGTTCCGTCGCGCAGTGATCCCGAGGTAGCCGCATCGGCCGAACCTCTTTGACATTCGAGCTTCGATCATGGCGGCGTTCTCTACGCTCGAGGATCTGATGCCGTTGGAGGTTGAAATTCTTCGGCGGACAGCCGACCTGGGGATGATTTCCTATGACGCCACTCCGACGTGCGATGTGGACGATAGCAGCGCTTCGGAGTCCTGTTCGGGTTCCGAGGACGATGAAACGCAGACCTTTTCGGGCGTTCTTCGATTTGCGGTTGGGGCAAGTCGTAACCAAACCAACGTTTGACATCGCAGCGTTACCTCTGTTACGTGATGTCAAACGATGTCGCCACGTTGACTTTCGCCTCGGGAGGACGGGGGAAGGCTGGTTCAGACATGTGCAACGAGCGCGTACCTACGACTGCGTCCGTTGCAACCGGAGCGACCGGAACGACAGCTCTGCGCCGCGCGTACACACCTGAAATTACTACAAGCACAGCGGGTCGCCGTCAGCTGTTTCAGCGGCCCCTCTAAAAGGGGACGCACTGCTACTCAATGCCGTAACAGAATAGAGACAGACAGTTTTCTATAGCCTAAAGCTTTATTATTGATTTTTCTTGATAGGCTTGCAGGGTACAGTGGATGAAAAAAAGAAAATAAAAAGATGCCGTACGCCGTCTTGGACGATCACGACTCTATACACGACATTGCAATAGTACAAATATCGCCACACGCATTTTCTACGATTATAAAAGACAATGTAATCTTAGCAGCGATATAGCAACGTAGAAATATGATTTCGTGATCAGATAGACGTTGCGAGCGTTCAGGATTGCTAACACTAATAACTTTTCTCCGGTGATGAAAACGCGTGAAACTTCGCGTCCTTTATACGGTACGCGCCAGTAATACCTTGAACTTGAGCACACGCATGAAATGCGCCAAATAAGAAATCCGGGCGATGTTCGAGGACACAAATGCTTAGAAAGCACCACTGTAGTCGAAGTAAACAAACACGACGGCACGGGCGTTTCTGCTGTCTTGAGAGTGCCGCCACGGCATCGCCGCACGAGTAGGTGGGTCTTCCCTTCTAGTACGTGCTGGGTTATCATAACGACACACGACGAAAATTCACAGTCAAGGATAGCGCTTTTACGCGGAACGATGAGCTTTCACCACGCCGTCCACGTCGATGATCAACACCGACGCCATGTGCGCGCAGATACGTGCGCTTCCGCGCATCCCGGGGGAACGGGAAATTCACCCCCGCGGAGGACGGCAAGGAGAAAACGTAGTCCCTTGTTTGTGAAACGATAATTGCAGTATCGCGTATTCTAAACTAGAACTATTTTACGTCTTGTGAAATTATCATGCACAACATATTTAAATAAACTGAAAATTGTTTCTTTAGCGAAACTTTACAAAGGCCGCCAAAATTTTCAAACATACGATAATTTCATTGGTCCTCGCAAGTACAGGAAAGAGTCCGCACGTATTTTATTCCTGCGTGATTAATAGGCGGTTCTGCCTTTTAAAACTGAAGAGACTCATTCACTGACACTTCCTTAACGCCATCGCACCAAAAAGTAGCTTCCCCAAAAACCGCTTGAGTCCCCCTTTAACATTTCAACCGCCATTTTTTTTCCCCACACCTGCTTGCACGATTTTGAAACTGCTGTGGCCCGTGAAAGCTAATCGAGTGTTGAAATATCACGCACCTGTGACATCACCATTGCGTTACCTTCTGCGGTAACTTTTTCGTCTCGATACTGACGTACGGCAAAGCAAGCGTTGGTCTGGCATCGCGTAACTAGCTATAGCTACCGAAACACGTTCTAGCTGAATCCATATTCACGTTTGTACCGTCACTTCGGAATAAAAAGGACACACTCGACAAATGAAGTTTACGTACCATATGATGCGAGGGTTAACCTATACCCTGTTTATTTGAGCTGTACGTCAAGAAAAGTAGCAAATAGTGGTGTTGGCGACCACGAAGCTAACGAAGGATTCCATCGCAACCTAGACACAACTTCCGATCGTTTTCCTTAACGTATTCAATTTTTTTTTTTTTTTTTGGGGGGGGGGGTGGCGGCTGGGGTGGTTGTTTTACGCACGTTTTGCGTCATAGCAAAAAACATGAACAGTTTCTGCCCCTACGCGCTAAGTCATGGAACCAAAGCAAAGCTGAGAAAATACCTGGCCCCGTCACTCCGGACAAGTCAATGCGTCACCATCGAGCGATCGCAGCGCTCCAAGCGGTCCCGCTCGGCGCTATATCGAACTTCAGAACCTATGGGAGGAGCGAACGACGCTCTTGTATCGCGTGGTCCCACTGGTAACACTGTGTGTCAACGTGGACAAGTAGACGACGTTGTTATATTTTGACCTTTCTGAGGCTTTTGATCAGGTAGACCGTTCGCTCCTTACACACAACCTTGAATCCTACGGCGTGAGTACCTCCCTTTGTTCCCTGTTTCTAGATTATTTATGTAACTAGACAAGATTTTGTTCGTGTTCTTGGACATCACTCCCGGCCTTATGTTTCTTCTTCGGGTGTGCCGCAAGGCTCCATACTTGGGCCGATCTTTTTTAATGTTTTTATTAATGATTTGAGCTCAATTGTTCGCAATTCGGTCATCTTGCAATATGCAGATGATGTCAAGTCATTTAGGCAGATCGTATCCTTGGAAGACTGTGAAAAACTTATGGAGGATGTTACGCGTGTGTGCAATTGGTGTCGTCAGAACATGCTAGCGCTCAGTCCTAAAACCGTTATTATGTCTGTCTAGAAACGTAGAAAAAATAAACTTTTGTTACCAGATTGGCAATGATCCGCTGCGAAGCGTTGGGTGCACGCGTGATCTTGGTGTATACATAGACTCTGTCGTTATACTTTACTGTACATGTTAACAACCTTATAAATGACTCTTTGCGTAAGCTGGGAGTCATTTCTAGAATCACGCGTGAGTTCTCCACATCAACCTGTATTCTACGGTTATATTTCTCGTTAATCCGGACCAAGTTGGACTTTTCTTCTGTAGTCTGGAATTGTATTAGTTTTACGAGCCAAGAGATGATTGAAAATGTTAAAAAACGTTTTTTTTTCTCGAACTGTTTATGATCGTTACATTGGCCGTACTGTTTATTATTCTTATGCGAGACTGTTGGAACGATGCAAATGCCCTACTTTGAGTTTTAGACGGCGTGAGTGCGATCTTGTTTTCCTGTATAAATGTATTCATGGATTAATTCATTAGCCAGATCTCACATCTGCCATTAATATTCACGTTCCGAGTCGAGTATTGCGGGTCTCTCCGACTTTCCATGTTAATCGCATCATCCCATCCAGTCCCACGACCCGTATTCAACACTTGTACAAAACCCTCAGGGAGCAGATATTGATGTTTTTAACCAAAATTTCGTAGCTTTAAAGACTTTTGTAACGAACCTGTGAACATTGTGTTGTGCATCGTTATCAAGGCGTCAAGCTGTTCATAAGCACAGAAAATAAACAAATGAATGAATCACAATCAATACACTGCCAATGTGACCGAAGGACCCTGCAGGCTGTGTATTGGCAGTGGGAGTGCGGCTGGATTGCGACTATCCTTGCAATCAAAGCTCGCTTTCATCCCCATCTTTCATCTCCTTCAGCTTCTCTCCAGACCCATCCTATTAGGAGCGGCGGTTTCTCACCGCCTTAATCCGATTAATTTCGTCGTTGCCTCGTTAATACACACAGACAAAAAAAAATTAACGCGTGAGGTTAATTTGCAGTCCTTGTGCGTTTTTTTTCTCTTTTTCTGGACGCGTTTTTTAAATGTAAACGTTGAATAATTTCGCCGGCGCTCCATTTTGGCACGCCTCGATTAGAGTGTTCACTCTACCTCGATCTCTCGACCCTGCGTGCAAACTTTAGTGGGAGAAAAAAAAAGTTTTACCTCGAATTTGCGCGCAACACTGCTAATCCCATATTCATAGAAAAAGGTCAGAGGTGACGTGAAACTAACCGGTGATCACAAAGCTAACTTACACGGTGTCCATGGCTTCTTTTTTAAGCTTGCGTAGCATCAACTATAGCGCGGGAGGCCGCAATAACGAAGTACAATATAAAAATAATTAAGTTAGCCAGGCTACCTCGAACGCTATAGTGTTTGCAGGCACCCTGGCTCAAATCGGTGCCTTGATATCAGTCTTTATTCAAACATGATACCAGCCAATGAGAGGGCCGGCAAAACAGTATTAAAACGACCATTCCCGCAAATCCGCACGCAGTAATAACCCTTCTGCGAACTACCTAATTTGCAGGCAGTGCTCGACCCATGTGCACTTTTACTTCGTCCCTGTTTTTTTTCTTCTTTTTTTTCTTTTTTGTGGGTTGTTTGCTCGTTTGTTACTGAATTATACGGTACAGGCGTCCGACAACATATTTTTCATTAAAGCAATACTGGGGGCTATGTTCGACAAATGTTTCGTTTCTCCTAAAAAGAAACGGAAGTGACGAAGTGACGATATCGCGTCTGATTGGTTAGAGGCTCAAATGACGAAAGAGGGAACTTTCGTCATTTGAGCCTCTAACCAATCAGACGCGATATCGTCACTCTGTCACTTCCGTTTCTTTTAGGAGAAACGAAACATTTGTCGAACATGGCCCCCTGGTGACGTCATGCACTCGATGCTGAAATCTGAAACGGAACCCCTGGCTAAGAGAACCCTATTGAAAAAACCAGCAAGAATATTTAACTGGGCAAGGTGGTAATTAAGCTGGTCATACTGGTTTAGCTGGGAACCAAGCTGGTCTAGCTGGTAATTAAACTGGTTGAACTGGTTACCAACTTGGTCCATACTGGTTCGGATTTTTTTTTTTTGTATGAAACAAAATGTGCACTTATACCTTTACCATACTGCAAATATGCGAGGGGCGACTCAAAAGGCGCTAAAATTCATTTTCCCAAAAACGTGTATTTATTTTTACACGCTCAAATTTCAGTCACCTTGAAAGTTCTCTCCGACTGACACAATTGGGGGGACATTTCTTCCAATGATTAAAGGGTAACTCCGGTACATTTTCTCGATTTTAGGGTTACGACCGTTTTTAGTGAAGGAAGTGTCCTTGAATTACGAGGTGTCCTTTTTTTTATGTTTCCGATAGTTTTTGTGGATATCTCAAAGTTTTGTTTCGGGAGTCAACAGCGAAACCGAAATCACCGGTTCGGGCATGATGACAACCCTTGTGATCAGCAGCATATGTGACACAAAGTTCGTGTGACACAAAGTGTGACCAACGTTCGTACCGCGGTACCGCAAAACGTACGACTGGCCTAGTCGCAAGAGCAGTTGCGATCGGTCAGGTAAGATGCTACGGTTGTTTTAGTGATTTGCTTAGCAGAGATCAAAAGAGCCAGCCCCAGCTAGGACTGAAGTTACGCTATCCGATCCGAGACAGTATTCGCACATCTACAAGTATAACCCCTTCCCCCTCCCTCAAAAAAAGAGATGGAACTTCAATTAGTGTTGCTGAAAGTTCACTGCGACTTCTTGGAAGTATCGACGTCCCGAAATTGTCAGTAACCCCCCCCCCCCACACACACACACACACACACAACAAAAATACTTTTATGTATACAGTTAATGGTTCCGAAGAATCTGACGGCGTTCTCGGGCATGTGCAGATCCGCCTCTCTTCGAGAAACATGTCTCGGTGCGTACGCAGTTTCCAGCTTGTTTGTGAACTAAGAGGTGCTTTGGAGAGTTACCGGAAAAGCGTTATGATTTTCGGTAACGTACTGACAGACTCGTTACACAGTTCTAAACAGCAACGGGTAACGACCCTCGCTGTTATTTTTTAACAAACGTACGGGGATTACGTTGCTGGTCACATGTTGCTGATAGTGTACGTCCCCATGTTCGAAAGAAAATGTAATTAAAAATATTTTAGCGTTTCCAGACTGCAAGTCAGGAGTATATTTATAAGGAAATTTACTGACCATTTACACTCCTTCCCGGTACATTTCGAGCCTCATAAATGAGAAACGGAAGGTATAGCTGGCCTTCATGCAGGATTCATAATGAAAAAAATGTAGAATGTTCCTTTTATTACTAAACAAAAAAAGTAAATACAATGCAACGTGCGTTAATTGTTATTGCTAATGTTCCTGTTATGTGCGGCCAACGAATAATGTATCTCGTTACTTTCCTTGCTTCTAAGCCTAGGACACTGATGTATTCGCAAGTCCTAGAGTAACTGCATGCGCTCCTCCAGAGCCTATACAGTTACTCTAGCAAGTCCAAGGGGCGGCGCCACCCCGCGGAAAAGACGTGAAAGACGGGAGAGCGGGGAGCTATCGCCTATCCAAGTGTACAAAGAAAGCTGGCGCCGCCTGGCGGCAGGAAATGTAAAACGGAGAAACAGGAATCATTAAATGCATAAGGTTGGAGTTGCGAGCACCAACCTAACAATGAAGTCCGATGCAGCAATGGGACAACTAGCGCCCTCTCGTGCGGAATTCTGGCAACTCTGAGAGCGCCACAGTCATGGAGCGCCACAGCGCCACAGTCATGGAACCCGATCTCGGGCTCAAACAAACTAGTGCTTCGCGAAACTGTGACGGAATGGCCGGGCCCATTCGTTCCGGCCAAAATTAGTCTTTGGTTCAGTAGTCGCGCTGACTATACTCCGTTCGCTCCCAAGGTGGCGGTGCTGTAGCAGCCGCAACATCATCACCATCATTATCATCATCGCGCTCACCGGAACCAATCAACCACCTCCCTTTCATCACCTGACCCCGCTCTCGGCGCCTGGGTATGGGCGGGAACATGATCACGTGACGAAAAATACACGTATTATTACTGTTCCACCGCAGCGACAGCTTAGGACGGCGAGGCTGCTCGTGACGTCACGAATGGTAACCATAAGACGGCACCACTGAGACTTTTCGCGGGGCATATAGGAGAACAGAGAAGGAGACATGTTCTTAAACGTCCTCGAAATGTGCTTCGTCACGCGTCGTTCCTCGTAGAAGAGGTCGCGCAGTAAAAATTGAGCTTAGAACCAACCGCAGCGCGGTCCTGGCACGAGGGTATAGCGAAGGTTCCCGTACACCGCAAGCGCCATCGGCGTGGGAGGTGTATACACGACGCGGGTGTGGGAGGGCCTAAATTTAGTGTCGGCTATGGATTTTCCATCTGCGCCCAGCTTCCTTCCCGGAGCCCCCGTCGAGGACGGCGAGGGAAGTCTGGCGCACCACATCGGGAGCAGCTGTCCACGTTCTCGCCGCCGGCTGGTGCGGGGGACGAACACACTCGCTCGCGGCCGCCTCTCGGCCATGTTGATCGCGGCTCACGAAGTGGCCAATGCCTGCACTCCAAGAAATCTGCAGAACCTACTTTCCCTCGAGGCGTCTGGAACAGCGCCGAAACCTACTGCGAATGGCGAAGCTGAAAATACGTGGACACACACACACACACACCCGCGCACGCGCACGCACGCACGCACACGCACGCACACACACGGACGCACGGACGCACGACGACGGACGCACGGACGCACGGACACGCACACGCACACGCACACCAAAGAACAGACTGCGGTCGGACACTGAGCACGACTTGCTTATGTCATGCTCCGGTCACTGCGCGGAACATTTTTTTCTAAGGTAGAATGTCGCGTTTACACATGCGGATTCGCGGGCAGATTCGCGAGTGGCGAAATCGACTCGTCGCTGGCGGAAAATCTGGATATGGGTCCCGGACGCGTATTTGTAAACGGAAGGCGATGGGCGGCATGGCACGCGCCGGATTGGCTGCTCCTTGTGGAGGACTCTGTGTTGTCACACATAGCAACGGGCGGTTGCTGTAGTAAAGTGGTAATTTGAGCTAGTTGGTACATCACTAATATTAAACAGCGCACAAAACGTCGGCGGAAGAGAAAAGGACAGTAGAACGAAAGAGCGCTGACTCCCAACTGATTATGCGCAGAAACTTTGCCGGCCAAGGGTGAAAGTACCGTTTTCTAATCTTTCCATTTATTTCTCCTTTTTTTCCCATTTTCTTTCTATTTTTCAATTTTTTCTTCTTTTTCTTAAATCTATCGATCAAGTTTGTACATATTTTCTTCCTTTTCTTTTAGTGGCGAAGCTCCTTAGGGCCTTGTCCGTCCGGCGTCCGTCCTCACATCGATTGCCTATCCCATCTTCTCTTAAAAAAAGAAGAAAAAATGTTTGCGCAGTCAACAGGATTCGAACCTGTGCGGGGAGACCCCAATGGATTTCTAGTCCATTGCCTTAACCACTCGGCAACGACTGCGGGACGAGTAGGGGCTCTGAGATGTGGTAGTAACTGAAGAGCTGGGGATGTCATGGATGAAACGTTGCATGTAGCCACTCAACGTCTAAACAGGAGAGGGCGCTGCGGTCAAATGCGTATATAATCGCGTTAAACTTTGCATGCATTGGCTCAACGTTTATAGACGAGAGGGCGCTGCGGTCAAATGCTCAAATGCGCATATAACCACGTTCCATACACACATTCTCTTTCTGACATGGACCGTTGACTTAAGCGGTGGAAATGCGTTCCCACGGCTTCTAGCGGATCCAAGCTGATCCGCTAGAAGAACCACTGGCTCTGCATTTCAACGACCATAAAGCAGTAATAATGAAGTCGAAACGCAACCCGAAAGTCAGCACTACCTATGAGCAATAAAAAAAATCAGCACAATCAGCACTACCTATGAACAAAATCAGTATCATCAGCAGCACCAGAGCTTCGCCCCAATCAACATCATTCACGACGCGGAGATGCTGTCATTTTTTTCTTTTTTTTTTCTTATACTTTGTCTCTACGTGGGGTTCAATTTTCGTGGCTTCTTTTTCCTCCTTTTCTGTCTAAATAAATCAGTTGGGAGTCAGCGCTCTTTCGTTCTACTGTCCTTTTCTCTTCCGCCGACGTTTTGCGCGCTGTTTAATATTAGTTATTGGCGGTTGCTGCGGCGGCCGGCAGTGGGCGCGTTGTGCGTGTATCACTTGGAGTCTATTATCACTGGGCGCGTTTTAACCTACCTATACCATTCCCCCATCCGAGTCTTCGCCGAGCGTTGGCGCGGGCTTCCGTGTTCAGTACATGCGGAGAGTGTAATCAAGCATTGACGAACAGGCGTTGGCGCGGACTTTTAAAAAGAGTCTATTAAGGTACGAAACATATAAAATTGTGACGCGTGTATGTTTAGACAAACTCGATGCTAGCACGACTCAGCGGGTGACTTGTCTCTTAACTGTAGATGCAAAATTTGGCCAGTGCAATACAACCGCAAATCTGGGGTCTTTTAACGTGCACGAAGCAGTAGTGATTACACGAACGCTTCCCGGTACAAAGCTCATCCAGATCGAAAGGGCGGGGGTGGGGTTCGAACCCAGGAGGTTCTTTCTCCACGCTCCGAGCTGAGACGCGTTAGCCCACTCGGCCACCGATCCCCCGTTACGAAACATGTGTACGGGCGGCAACGCCTTTATTTCGCCTGTACCTAACGAGTACGAATAAATATCTATTTATTCGTACTCGTACTAGGTTTCCAAAACAGCCTTATTGGCTCTAGCCCCAACAAGGCGATATTGACGAGACCCTTACGGAGCTAAGCGGCAAGGACTTCTGGGGCGCCAGAAACGCTCACTGACAGAATGAGAACGTCGTCCTTAGAGTCATCTCGCCTCCAGCGCGAGCTTCCTGCTTTCGATGATGCTTGGGCACCTCGTCAGTCGTGAGCACCGGGTGTGCGGTCCAAGCACGACGGAAGGCAGTGAGCTCGTGACTTTGTATAGCTTGCACTTGTAGATAGTCCGTGTAAGATTTCAACTTTTAAACACGAATAGCCCGCGTACAACAATGTATATATGTTTCGCAGTGTTGCAGTGTTCCAGCGCGTCTCCTTCGCGTAAGAACAAGTGCGAATGAGATGTAAGACGAAGCCACGTGCTCTTGCAGCAGTGCGGGCGGCAGCACTGTGGAAGCTGGGCCAGCCCAGACAACAACGAACAAAAAAAGCTGACGCCGAGTACATGGGGCTCGTAATATGGCGGCTCGGTGGCCTCCCACCGCAGCACAACGGATAATAACGGTAGAGATGAACCGCATGCGGTCACGCGCAAGAACGCGGGCAACGTGACAAAAATAGAAAAATCGGCGGCATAAATTCTTCGTCCGTCGGTTATTAAAAACGCCGCCGTATACAAGTAAGACAGTCGGAATATATAATAGGCCCGTGCACGTATATTTCGGTTGATAGGGACGTTGCACTCGCTCCTAAAAATAGCCTGGAACCCCGCGTCGCTAATGTAGCAGATATTGGCGCGCAGTCGGCGCGCCAGCGCATCCCCGAAACCCACACGGGGTTGCGGCTCCGCGCGGGCTGTCTCGCATCATGCGCGAAATGCGTAGCCCTTTACAGAAAAACAAACACGAACAACGAATCTGAGGAATTTTTAAATAACGCCCGCCGAACTATATACTCGGTGTCACATCAAGTACGACCGCAGCCAAGGCATGCGGTCCGACTTATGTGACACCGAGTGATGTGACACTGAGTGATGCGACACCAAGTGATGTGACACCGGGTGATGTGACACCGAGTGATGTGACACCGAGTGATGTGACATCGAATCAAGCTGCGTCAAAAAAAAATTGGGTTGTGTGTATGTTTATACAGCCTAGAACTTGGTCTGCCTCCAAGGGCGACGAGTCTCCCAGCTGTAGATGAGCAATTTAGCCAGTGCAGTACAAACCGCTAGCCTGGGGTCTTTAACGTGCACCACGCAGTAGTGATACACGACCGCACGCCGGTACGATGCTCATCCAGATCGAAACGGGCAGGGCGGGAAAGCTGCGTCAAAAGTGCATTAACACGGTGTTCGTCGTTTTTCTGCGTTTGCTTTCACCTACGAAACTGATCACGAAACTTCCCCCGAAATACCAAACCTACTGCTACGGGCGGTTTTTCAACGTAACTCTGATTATAAACAGCCCAGGAGATACGCGAAGAAGATAAAATAACGCATTACTTTAGACAGCATTCTTGTTCCGATAGGATAAGTATTTTTTAAGCCGAAAAAGGGCGTTTAGGATAGCAACGCCGCCATCTCTAATGCCGCCAATAAATTGCAAACGCTCTTCATGGTTTGAGTTGAACAC
>JAZHYW010017109.1:0-133233 GCA_037355805.1 Ixodes ricinus | reverse complement strand
TGACTGACATCAAATGTTCAACTTTTTATTTTCAATGGAAACGGACGCTTCATTTTAAAGGGAATCGGAGATGTCTGACCATCTTCGACTTGGACAAGTGGTATGGGAGCCACTGCAAAAATTTCCACTCCATTTTATGGGTAAAAGTTGCGGGTTCCATAGTGCCAGCATGGTTTCCCGTAATCTAGAAACTGAACCGTCTGTTAAAAACAAGGCATATAATTTTGTAAAACGACGGAACGTCTGTATTTCACTTTACGGACAGTTATCTGTTTTCCCATTTTATTGGTATAAGTTGCTGGTTTTATATTGCCGGCAAGGTTTCCCGTAATCTAGAAACTGGATCGTCTGAAAAAACAAGGCATATAATTTCGTAAAATGACGGAATATCTGTAGCCCAGTATGGAGGGCTATCCGTAGGAATTATGAAAGCTGTCGGCACTAAATAACGAAGCACTATACCTTTCGGCCTTGTATAAGGCTAAAGTTACGAGCCATCCGTACCACCCGCACCTCCGATACATCAGTGGACTCCCCTGGAAGGGCTTTACCTCTGCCAGGGGTGTCACCTGACGTATTGGAGGTGCAGGATTGGTGCGGATGGCTCATAGCTATGGGCTTCAAGAAGACAGAAAGGTCTAGTGCTCCGTTATTTAGTGCGAACAGCTTTCATGTTCAAGCAAGCCGAAGTCACATGAAGCGTTTGGGGTACGAATTGGTATGGAGAGTTCATAGCTCCATCATTCAATATATTAACTTGTATAATTTTTTATCCTTAGACAAAACAAGAGTTCAACAAGAAAAAGAGCACAGAACCTCTACTACTCATTGCCAGGATTTTGTTTGTGTGAGATCAGCTGTTCGTAGAGATGACAGCTGAACAAATGAACCAATTAAGAAGTTTCGCCACAATGCCTTTATTGGAAGAAGGCATGCCTTGCTTTAAGTTGGGAGAAATTTTACATTACAGTTGTCCTTGTGCTTGCCGTCTAGATGCCCCTCCATGCTTGTGCTTATAGTTGTCCTTCAATTGAAGACCTCTTCGATATCTTCATGGTGCAGGTAATGGCAGCCTGAAACAAAAAGCAAAAGAGGATTCGAAATCAATACACAATCACAACAAACTGTATATGACTTACATGGTTAACATCAGCTAGCAACGTGTTTACTACCTAGCCCAGCTCCCCACCTTTCTACAGCACATGGTATATTAAACAAACCTCCCATAAATTGAACCAAAGTAAAAATTTTCATTCATTTGAATACCCAACACAACAAGTGCTTGAGAAATAAAACTAGCAAATTAAAATTTGCATAACCATTTAGTGATATTAAGCACATTCAAGTGAGCCATATCTCCTTTAGAGTATACAGTAGGCTCACGATAATTCAAACTCGGAGATTTAATACCTCTGGTTAAGTCAAACAAATTTCAAAACTTGGGTTGTCCCACTACGTTTTCAATGTATTCATAAGCCGCTTAATTTGAACGACGTTTTCGTGTAATTCATAATTTTTGTTCTCGCAGCCCTGTTGAGCGCACTTCTTTCCGAGCACCGGTGCACTGCGGAGAAGCAGCACCTGTCGAGCTTGCTTTCACAGGTGTTGCTTTCCTGTGGTGCACTGGTGCTCAGTAAGAAGCGCACTCAACAGGGCTAGAGCAGAGCAGAAGCCGTACATATAGATCTTAGTATATGAAAGGAGCAAGCAGAGCCAAGGCCTGCATCAGATACAGATAGAGGGCTCGACAATCTCTCTTGGCCAACCAGAAGCTGAAAATAATCCCTTAGCCATGGTAGCGAGAAACGGTTTTGATAAGTGCATAAGAGTTAAATGTAGTAACTCTCCATGGTTGAAAATATGGAACATGCAATGTTTCGATTATGGCTATGCAAGATGTAAGAAACGAATGTGCCGCTTGATTTCTGTTTTGCTCAAATGGAGTCTGACCGCTTCGACGCCTGGTGTGCGGATTACGTCAATCGTTCAGCTGGTCGCGCACGCTTTTTATATTTTCTATATCTTCTACCGTGATTTTGCATGACCGCGATCAAAACATCACTGCACCCCAGTCACCGAGTTACTCCGACGAGCTTATTAATTTTGTTTCTCACAACCCTGCCAGGATATTATGCACGGCTGCTGGTTGGCCACATACGAATTTGTGAAAACACTCTGGAACACGCCCAGCCCACCTTAAGCCAAAAGCGCCTCCTCATTTGCCTTCTATACATCCTAATGAATGGTTAAACTATCTCTATATACGTCTCTGAAGCAGAGGACACATGAGCGGCAAAAACGGGCGCCGCGCAGCAGTTTCCGTATCAATTTGCATGGATGCTGTGATGTGGCGGCATGGCTTTATATCGCAGTGTTCACGCAAGTTGCTATGGAAACTGCAGCACAATGTCCGTTTCCATTACTCATGGGTCCCTGCTTGACAGTCCCTAATAGACAACTCTTTTGCTGGTTGAACAAACTTAATTTTGTTTCGAGGTGTCATGTGCTGTCTAAACAGTCCCCGATAAACAACATTTTTCACGGTTAAATAAACTTGTGTCATAAATTTTACCAATGTTTCATGAATGGCATACCAGCTTATGATTAATGGGCCTGTGCAGAGGAAATCATGAAATATCTGTTTTGTATGTGTAGCCATCCATATAGAAAATCATAATTTATCTTGCAACATATTTAGATGAACTTCTGATAATTCGAGCTTTCAATTTTACACAAAATTCGTGACTTCCTGGAGTTTAAATTAATGAGTCTACTGTATGTCATATTCAAATTAAGGGTTTAACTTCTTGGGCTTAATGATATCTGAACCTTTTCCTTTGGCAGTGCATTAAATGTAAAATAGTACAGCAATATATATGCTCTAGTTTGTGCACTGGCACAGGCTTTTGCAAATAAGTCAAACTAGCATTAAAGAGAACCTGAAGCACTTTGCAAGAAATCTGAGTTAGAACCAGACTTCCATAGCATTTTGGCTCGTTAATTCAGTAATCGCACTAAACTTGGGCAAAAGTCAACGTAAACTGCATTTATTTTGAAAAATATGTGCAGCGATTATAGCAGGGCATGCATTGAGCCTTTCTTCCACCTGTAACCTGTCCAAAGCTTCGTGACATCACTGTTGGCATCCCAAAGTCAGCCTATTGGTGAGCAAGGGTTATCGGAGCCTGCTGATGATGTCACTTTTGCTAGTGTTTATCTCCGTTATTTTAAATTTTAACTAACGATTACGACGCTGCTAGTAACAAGATTAACAGAAAACTTTGACTTGAGTCGGGATCTCTTTGGCTGGGCCTTTGGTGGCTCATGGACTGGGAAGCGGAGTTTGCGGATAAGCGTTCCAGCGTGTCCCTACTTGGCGACATGAGCCGCTTAGCATATCCAGTTCAATTCTAGCAGCCAAACACGGTATCCTAGCTACAGCCGTTAGACCAAGGCGTAATTCAAAGGCAGTCTAGATTGTGTTTACCATTTATAAATGTCCAGGCACGTCTGTCAATTAGCCCATCCAGAGGCTTTCGGAGATGGTCACGAGAGCCAGCAGCTTGTCTTGGGCAGCTCACTGTCAGCCACTCTGTCCCTCTGTGCACAGTGCCACCTTCATGAGCTCCCACTGAAGAAAAGAAACATTATCTGGAAATTGTGATGACTGCAATGAGAACCAATCAGAACATCCCAGCAGCAGATGCTACGGTATGGTGTCTGGAATGCGCCTCTGCATTCCTTAGCATTATATACCACCCATGCATTAAAAGTGGTCTCTAAGCGACAACAATAAATGATGCCACAGTAGCCGGCATGTCCTGCTGTCGGATGAGACAACCCTGGCGGTCGGTTGTACAACTTCTGGCAAAAAATATGAGCTAAAGGCAAGCGTCATTGCTCTCGCAACATACAAAATCCTGGCTGCTAAAGCTTCTGTGGACTGTCAAGCTGAGGGATACTCTCTACCCCGCAGCAGAAACTACCTCAACAGCCATGATGTTCACAACCTGTAAAAAAATCCCATGGAAAGTCCATTCAGGAGCAACTGGGGTAGGTATGGAGACAAGCTCTCGCACTATGAAACCATTCCACAAAGCTGCCATAAGCAGCAGCAGTCCATTTAGAGTATAGAAGTTTGTCTTTTTCATACATTTCGAGAAGAAATTGTATCTCTGGATTCTCCCCAGACTCTAGTTTCCAAGCAGAGATTTACATAGGCAGGCTGGCTGAGTTCCTGAGTAGAAAGGTTTATGTGTCACACCACACGTGTCTTTTGCAGACATTCAGACAAAAGAAGGCTGAATTTCCCTGATCGATGGTGATTAGGGTGGAAATCTTCAGACTTCGAATCGCCAACTTTCTCAACATTACCGTTTTTTTCAGTTCATAGACACCCTGCACGAGGTTGACTTGGGTACCAACGGTCATTAACAACTGCATGAATCACCTGTTCACATATGCGGTAGCTACTGGGTGCATCAAGGAGCAGCCAGGGTCTTCAAATCGACTGCAAAATTCAGTTTCTTAACCTATTGCACTACGACTTTGTGCAGCGTTGCCCACAGATGGTGCATTTCTTTTTGTAAAATTTGCAAAGAGCGAACTTACCTGAGGAAAACATAGGAAAGAGGAAGGCTTAACTCCTATGGAAATACGGCAAAGCCAAAGGTCTTCAAACAATACGGCGCCGTTTCGCACGGGAGACAAGAGATGGCGAAAGCGGTAGCGATGCCAACTGCGCCAACGAACGAGCATCCGGCGCCGAGAGCCGGCGTTTTTAGCAGACTATCTTTTCAACTCAAAAGCGGCGCACGTTCCGCAGGCAGCGACAGTCGCAGAAACAAAAACAAGCGCGGTAACAAGAAGGAACTGCAAAGCAGACGACATAAGTACCACTAAAATAAGTTAAAATAACCCGACAAACCATTTTTTTAATCGATTATGTCTCCATTCACTGTTTTATTAGTAAGGATGATAAAATAAAGCATTGGCAACTGATATCAGAAAAGCTCGTGCCGCTTTTGAGTCGAAAAGATTGTCTGCTAAAGACGCCGGCTCTCGGTGCCGGACGCTCGTTCGTTGGCGGCAGTTGGCATCGCGACCGCTTACGCCATCTCTTGTCTCCCGTGCAAAACGGCGCAGTATTGTTTGAAGACCGGTGGCTTTGCTGCGTTTCCATAGGAGCTAAGCCTTTTTCCTTCTTAACCTTTTCTCCGGTAACTTCGGTGTTTGCAAATTTTACAAGAAAAATGCAGCATCTGTGGGCAACGCTGCACAAAGTCGTAGCGGATAGGTTAAGAAACCGAATTTTGTAGTAGATTTCAAGAGCCTGGCCGCTCCTTGGGACACCCAGTGGTAACACACAACACCATAAAACTACCGTAAAACACCAAACGTGCACCAGTGTCGGAGTAAGCGCTCAACCCCCACTTTTGAAACATTTCAACTCATCAAAAGAGATATTAAATGCCTACTCCCTATTTTAAGCAAGCTAAAAAAAATATATGTAGGAGACACCATGCGCCCTGTCGCCATGGGCGGTTATCTCCACGATTAACAGAGAGCATGGGGATAAAATTTTTAGAGTGGCGAAACAGGAGAGGAGGATGAGGGGTAGAGAATCGAAAGAGCCAGAAAGTGATATATGAAGAAACAACTTTCCGTGGCAATGGAGCCAAGCCAGAGAGCCAAAGCACGCCGCTTCACTGCAGAGCTGAATATAGTTCAACCATAATAATTTCCTGGGTGTAACTTAACCAATTAAAAAATATATAAAATAGTTCCGCTTAGCTTGGATTTTAAAATGTTAGCATAACATTAGCCAGGATGTAGCAAACTTAGAGTATTTCCTTTTTAGCTCTTTTGTGTTTTCTTGGTTTACGTTTGCCATAGGTTTTCTAGTTCCCTGCAAAACAAAGCTGGCATCTTTATCATAAGCATCTTGGGCATTATCGGTGTTGTGTATTGTCGGTACACTCTGTGAGCTCGCCCTTTTTTTGCCATGTAGGATTTTTACAGAGTTCGGCAACCAATAAATGTCAAAACCAACTGAGCATGTGGTGTGCAACATATACGACAAGTGGGACAGTGGGAACCGGGACTCCCAGTTGTTTCCGTATACCGGTTGATTAGCGAGCAGGGGTGGGGATAATGCCCAGGACCTCTGGTTTCTGCAGCATAATCTTTAGCTACACGTGTTCCGAGTTGTGGTGCGCCACCGACCCCCCCTAGAGCCAGACGTAACTGAATAGAATCCAAATGAAATCTGACTTCGCGCCATGGCGTGTGCGTGCTTCTAATTTGGTAAATCATGCCCGTACGATAATTTTTCAGCACCAGAAGACGTATGAATGACCTCAAAACACTGCAGTGCTGATGAATTTCGTTGATGTTGCAATTCGGGCCAGTTGGTTCATGATCGTGACAAGCGCCGAAAAAATAGACAGGTTCAAGAAGTTGACGTAAACACTGGCGCACTTGCAACTAACATTTATTGAAAAAAAATCGCTTAAATAGCCGTGAAAAACGTCAGTCATGACTACAACCGGTGTAGCCCTCTATCGAGAAATTCATATTCTTTTGCCGATAAGGTTATGGATGTGTCAGTTGTACATTTCGTGCCTTTGGCTTCCATCTGAAATGCCTCGTGTAGTTTTCTAGATACTTTATCTGGGGATCTGGCGATAAATTTGGTGTCATCGAACGACGGGAGCAAGGGCAGCGGCTGCAGTGCATGGCCGCTGCAGCCACCAACTTTGCCCTTCAAAAGACAAATGCAAAACAAAACACAAAAAAAATGCACAGAATGCATGACCGGAGTTGTGTACAAAATCCCAATGACATACGGTTCTATACATTGGTCAGACAGGTCAATGTTTTAACGATTGCACCCGCGAACATGACGCGGCAACACGACCAACCCCCATCAGGACATCTGGCAAGGCACTGCAGCCGCTGCCTTTGCTCCCAGTCATTTGACGACAGAAAATTTTTGGCCAGAACCCCAGATAAAGTATCTAGAGAGCTACACGAGGCATTTGAGATTAAAGCCAAAGTCACCAGGTGTACAAGTGACAGATCAATAACCTTATCAGCAAAAGAATATGAATTTCTTAATAGAAGGCTACACCGGTTGTAGTAATGACTGACGTTTTTCACGGCTATATAAGAGTGTTTTTTCATTAAATGTGAGTTGCGAGTTCGCCAGTGTTTACGTAAACTTCTTGTTCCTGTCTATTTTTTCGACGCTTGTCTACGTGATGAAATTTGCGGCATTTCCTGAATCGACGCTGCCCCTCTGCATCAGTTGCAAGACAACTAAAAGTTTAGGAGATTGACCATGGTAAAATATACCTTGTAACTCTGACTAAGTGCTTCAGTCAAAGTGTTTGCTTACATCCAAAAACGTGAACGTTGGCAGGTACCTAGAATGTGAGCAACCAATGTGGCTTTTACCTTATTCTGGGCTCGATTTTGTTTTTGAGTTTGTCTACCTGTGTTTCTTGTTTTTTCTTCGTACATATGCACGGGTGTATTTCTACCCTCACGAGTGACTATATACCTCCCTCCCCCCTGCAACAATGCCTTCGGGCACTGCAGGGTAACCCGAAAATAAAGAGATGTGAATGTGCCTGCATGCTTGGCAATCCCAATTCAACTCCCGCAACTGCAATCCTCGTACAAAAAAGATGCACTCTAGCAACTGCGTGGTTGACACGCCAAAACTCAAACTGAAACCGAGACCAAAAGAAGTTCAGAACTATCTGGTGCGCTAACACAGAGCCATTAGCACTGCCTGCCTCCCCCCCTCCCTAGCTTTCTTTTTATAGCCACAGAAAGTTGTCTAAGAAAAACAGGTTGCTGTTTTGTTCTAACTCATTGAAGGCTTTAGTAACAAATGCAAGCCAATGCTAATCAAGCACTTTTTAAAATGCTTCTTTGTAAAAAAAAAAAAAAAAACATTTACATTTTTTTTTGTGTGTTTGCGCAATTAACTAGCTCCTCAAACAGCAGCTATTTGTAATTCCGTGGTCAGACCACGCAAGACACCACCTGATCATGGACACCTACCAACTATCGTACCTACCAAGTGCCCATCACCCAGCTCTCAATGATTATCTCCAATTTAGAGTGGGCGTTTGTTTGGTATATTACAGTTTGTAATGTTGTTGTTTGTTTGGAAAAAACAACATGTCAAATAAATCCAGCGGGACCCTACGGAAGCAGTGCATGGGCCCTGTTTCACCTTTTACAAAACACCCTGTCTTGAATGGCAGTAGAGAAACGGGTGGGGTCGATACGCCTGCAGGCCCTTGCCGAGCTGATAGCTGCTATACGGACTGGTAGCTCATCGGCACCTTCTAGTGACCTGCAGTTTTTTCGTCATCACAGAGACTTCCTGCAACATCATGAATAAGACTCCGACTGGCATTCTGGAACAAAAAAGAAACCATAACTTGCTTCACAGATCAACAAAAGAACAAGTGCAACATTACGCTTCTCTTGTCGTCGACAGTGCAAAGACCATGATGACACCACCATTAAACTCAACCAAATAAGAAAAATTAACTTCTGCATGAAGTAATTGTATTAAGAACAGTGTGCATGTGGAACTTAGATACCTACTGATACCTTAAAAAATCCCGGGAACTACAAAACAAATTAAACACCACCTAGAAATAGCACAGCTCGCTTGATAGGCACATGCACAGCAATCAACAAGCCTTTTGACGTGTTCTGTAGTGCTGGGATACAAATAAAAAATCAACACCGGAGATGTGGTCAAAATACTTTAAGGTAGTACAATGCACAAGTTTATCCTGAAGCTACTGTTGATTCCATGTACCTAAGAGGTTTTAAAGCTGGTCCACGCTGTTGCAACCGACTATGACCAAGTTGAACAAAACAGTGTTTTAAGTTGCTTACGACTAACATTGCTGCTGCGCAGCATGGTCATAACCTGTCACAAGAGCCTTAAAGACTGGTTTTGTCGGACTCAGTCCTAGCCGGTAGCAACAGTGTGGACCAGCCTTTAGACTAAAATTGTACCCAGCATTGGGTCTTGGACATGGTTCCAAAAATGTTGTAAGAGACTCCCTTCAACTTTAACAGAACCTCAAGTATTCAAAAGCTGGATCTCACAGCTGGATCTCCTTGATTTGAATGTGTCTTCACTGTAAAAGCGAGAGTGCCTGGCAGGTGTGCGAGTTTCCATTGCAAACTCTCCACTATATAAGCGAGAGCACCTGCCAGGTGTGCGATTTTCCACTGCAACCTTCGTACCAATACACATTCTATACCAGATCAGAGCATTTTAATCAAATCATTTAACCTCTTTCCCAGTGGCGTCACAAGGGGGGGGGGGGGGCAACAAACGGAGGGGTGTAGCCGCGGGCCACCGCCCCGGGTGCCGCTGACCCTAGTGACGCCACTGCTCCTTCCTCAGCCATGTAAACTATGTGTGCACCCCCGGGTTCTAGAAGTCACGAATATGACCGGGGTAAATTAAAACGCCACTAAGGCAAACAATAATAATATTTATTAGCGACAGTAGTAGTACTCTGGGTGGCTCACAAGGCTAGACATATATGCAGGGGCGCGTAAGGGAGAAAACAACGGGGACGAGCTTAACAGGCTCCTGTCAACACTTTTAAGCAACTCTAGGCCCGCGCGCCTCACCACCGACTACACGCACGGCAGACCGGCGCGGAGCAAACGCCGTACGCGAGCGCTACGACGCCCAGCTAGGAGCGTGTTCTAACAACCCGCTGCAACCCGCTAAACGCCAGCGCCCAAACCGCGCCATCCCGCTGGACGCGGCGGGCGCAAAAAGCCTGAGCGCGCTGACCGAGAGATACGCTGTCGCTAGCGTGAGAAAGGACGAGACGACAGGTCAAAGTAAAAACCATCCAATTCTTCACGCATGTCGCCGTCCCCAACATATCCAAGGCGCTAAGATCCGTATCTAAGCATTTGACAGCACAGATCAGTTTAACGCGGCCGACAGCAACGCAAACTTTCGAAACAATCTGATCAGCGTCCCTGCAGAGCTCCGGTATCGCAGAACATTCACGGGATTTTCAAGATAGCAGCTAGCATTTACGCAAGGTTTAAACGAACAGCCTCGAGAAGTGATAGCGATCGTTTACGCGACGCCGCTTCGGGCCAGCGACACGAAATCGCGGAGACCGCTCAAGCGTCGAAAAAAGTTAAATATCATCTGAATTACGGTGGCAACGTGAGCTACGGTGTTCGGAACATCGCCCAGCATATGTAGATACACTTCGGGAATGCGCTATGAATATGAAATTGGCAAAACTTACCTGAAGTAGGACCTCACCAACGCACGTTGAGAGATGCCTTTGTCTGCACGGAAACAGTGGCACGGACGGCAAGAATCCGGAAGCTAGTTGTGGCTTTGGATTGGAACGAAGCAAAGGATTGGAATACGACTAGCCATAAATATGAGTTTTGAAACGGGGACTGGTCTTAGATGAGTGACGATATGTATGCCTGCCGGGTATATATGTCCAACGAGGTAGAGGGGCTTAGAGCGATAAACCGGGGTTCCGGTCTGCACTCGAAAGTGACCCCCATAAGGCGGCTGCCATTGTACGCAAATGTGACCACTCGTCACATGACCAAACCAAATAGGTGACGTCACAGGAAAGATGGCAGCGCCCAGGCAGCGGCTGGTCCCAGCTGGGCCGGAGCTTGTCGGATGCGTTGTTTGTTGTCGTTCGTGTCGGCGAGTTGATTTCAGACGCGGAAGCCGTCATATGAGGCCGGTCGAAAGCGACTTCAGAGTTCAGCATGGTGTCTGGCGTAGGTATAACGTGAACAGAAGGAGGAACGGTGTGCATTTCGCTGGTGACCGACGTGGATATTGCCACGAAAGAGACAATCGGCCTTACGTTGCTCGGACCTCGGATTGATTCGGATACCGCAAGTAAATTTTAAGGCGACGTTTCTGTGCTCTCGTTGACCATCGGAATCTTCGAGGTCCGCAGTGAAGCGTGTGCAATATGTTTGGATACGCAGTTTAGCGACGGAAATTGCGTGAGTCGTGCTTGGCAGTGTGCAATCGTGGTGCCGCTTCGTTCAAATGACCGAAGGCTCACTTTGGTTGTGCGGCGCACCGGAGAGCTGCCTTCAAGTGCTTCAAGTTGGTAGTTCCTGTGCCGTGCTTTAGGTGATGCTGTGCTGCTTCCTAAATTGTTCTGGCGTAGACGTGCACTTTCACGGAGCACAGGTGTTAGTTGATATTGATTCCGCTTGTCTGTCGCACGTTTCGTCGACACAAGTTTCATCAACACTCGGTACGCGAATTGCAAGCTGTATGGGCATTTCATCGCGCGTGTTACCTACCCAGTCCACCCGTTCACGCCGCTTTGCGACGGCAGTCTGCAGCGGCTCATTACCAGAAAAGTGGTTCCACATCCATTTCAGTTCAGTTCGTCCACGGCTATCGCCAAACCCCGAAGGAGAGGATTTATTCGAACAGAATGCCTCTAAAACAATGCAGCTTTTTTAGTGGTCAGGATACTCTCTTCTGTCTGTTTTGTTATATTGTCACAGATGCTTGCTTCAGTACTATTTTCTATCAATATTTACTATTCTGGAAAGTTCCAGGCCATGCTCAGCTGTCATCGTATGTTCTGGTGGAGGTGCTGCACATTTTACCCATAGCCCTCCACTCTGTGTGGACCCTGGCGGCTCCTCAGCCGAGTTGCCCCGCGTCTTAAATGCCCGGCGAGCCGTGAACCAAGTCCTATCCCAAGCCCGGCAGAAAAGCCGCAAGGCGAGCGAGTACCGCAAGGACGAACCTTGCAAATGCACCACAAAGAACCTGAAATCCGAGCCAGTCGCTGCTACCAGCAAGAACCACCGGAATTCTGTCTTTTGCCAGAAAAACCGAAGCTGACTAAGCCAACAATGACAAACTTGTAGCAGCAAACCATGTCCGCTCCCATCCAGTGGCGGTCCTAAGGGGGGGCGAAGGGGCGACCGCCCCCCCCCCCAAATCAATCGCTTTTTATATTTTTTTTATTTTACAGGCAATATTTTTTTTATTTTACAGCCTATATTGCGAGCAAAGGTTTACATGTTGCGCATTTCCGGCTTGCAAACAGTGGGACTAATAAAAAAATCTTTATTCACAAAAAAGTGTGATGTCTCTTTTTTTGTTATTTAAGCAGCAATTTCGCCCCCCCCCCCCCCCCTAAAATTAATGTCTGGGACCGCCACTGCTCCCATCATCGTTTGCATGCCCGTCGCACCTCACACTCCGAAGCCCTTTCACGCAAGGTGTATGAAGACGTCGAGGGCTGGATTGAAATATATGGCCGTGTCACCCGCCACAGTGGGTAGACGGACAACCAGCTGCTGCAGAACCTATACTTCTCGTGGAAGAAACTGCCAGGCACTGGTTTGAAAACCATGAATCCTCCTTAACGTCGTGGGAAGTTTGCACGATCGAGCTGAAATGCACGTTCATCAGCCAACATTGACCAGGGAGAACCGAAATCCTGATTCTGTCCAGAATGCGGCCCCAACAAGAGCGTCACCGCCTTCGTGGAAGGTGTTTTGGGCGTGATCGAGCACCCACGCCAACCCTGATGTTACAGAAGACAAGAAGCTAAGAATCCCATGTCCCTCACGTGAGGTACAACACCTCCGGCAGCCTTGTCCGCAACTCCACGACAACAGTCGAAGGGTTCATATCACCGCGGCTTCCAACATTGAATGTACACTGCAGGCCCGAGCCTGTCGCTATCAACAACTCCCCAGCTTCTCGACACTCGAGTCGTCCAGCTGCAACTTCGATGCCAGCCTCCCGGGCATCTGCGACATCCACAACGTTGTCCGGGACGAGACCAGGAAGCTACTTCCTGCCTTCAGTTGCCCGGCTTTTATTTTGATTGCCGAGCTTGTTTCGGAACAAGTTCGACAGGCATTTCAACTGGAGACTTCGAGCAAAGCGGCATTTGACAAACCGAGGGCGACTTATGCCACAAATTCACGATGACCGCCATCGGCTACCCGTTACTATTCAATGCCAATTCAACGAGACACCCCAACGCCGAAGCATTCATACATGCCCGAGCTTGCTGCATTGATGCGGAAAACTACCAGGAAAATTTGCGGATTAGAGCCAGCCCTGCAGCTTCAGTGCATCAGATGTCAGTGGCCGCACATGACGTATGATTACAAGACGGCATCAGTCGGTCAAAGTTGCCACTCGACCAAACTGAACACCGACGTGCCAGGAGCATCATCCGACAACAAGCAGCACAGGTACTATGACTGAACGCCTGACACGAGACTGTCGCAGAAAGAAGTCATTATGGAACCATTTGCAAAGGACCAATAATTACGTAATCAAGTGGAAATCAACATATTTGATACACTAACCTAATAAACATATTTTCGCTTGCCTTTACGTCTTCAGAGTCTCTACACAAAGAATTGTGTTCACCGCACGTGCTGGAACTTTTAAATACACTCGCATCTCTGACCCCTCAATATTAATTAATGGGACATACCAGACTGGTTGCATTGGGCTGCACTCGTTCCACTTCTACTGAACATATGGTGCATCCGAAAACCAACTCCAGTGATGTGAAAATGCTATTTATTAATTTATTCTCTCCAGGGGCCTTTGCAGACATTGCAGAGAGGATACTTAAAACTATGCACCTGATAATAACATTAAAGCACACTGCTGTAACTTGTTAGTTGCAAAAACAAACACACCTCTGAGCATCTAGTTTAATGGTATGTGTTCATGCATTGTTATATACCAGGACACTTCCAATACGTATGACACAATAGACCCTTTGCAAAACCCCATCAAGCAACACAACTGTCGCCATTTTTTTTTCGGTGCGAAGCACACGAATATACCCCAGTTCTCGTCGAACGTTAATGCAGCGTTCGAGTCCAATAGGCACTCAGCAAAGTACACAGTGATGGCGGACATAACATTCTTATCGAACAAATGGCCAAAGTATGAAGGCCTTGGGCAATTAGAGTAATAGCTACTGTAATTCGTTCCATCACAATTTGGCAAGCGGTGAAGGCTACAGTCTTGGTGAGTCAATAGGCATGTTGGAGAGAGGCACATGACAACATATCATCAGAGTGCTCGTCAGCACAGATTTCTCACATGCCTTCACTCCGTCAATCTGATTGGCACGAGGGGGCTGTGGCGGTTGCCCTTTTCCAGGTTATGGTAATACGAAGTATAGGCAGCCCACACTTTAGAATGAAGTCTATTGAAGAGACCGAAAGGAATGGTTGTCAACATTTTTCAACAAGACTGCTTTTCGGGCAAGGGGTGAACACAAATATGAATCATCTTGTACAGGTAACTAGAACAAGTAAATAATTGACCGACTAATACAATGCACTCTTGGTGGAAAAAAGTATTGCTGCAAAAAAACCTACGAAAGAGAAAATTGTGCGATTAATCTATGCGTACACCAAATATAGCAAGTCGAATAGCATTGAAGCAGGTGCCTGCAACGATTTATTCATCCCCCACTCAATAAAAACGTCATCCTCGCAGCTGAAAATAAGTGTGCAATTCGCACTCACAAAAAAAGGAAGAAAAGCGATCGAATGTAGAATCGTCGATTAGCACAAAAGGTTAAAGATCGCAGGAGCTTCCTCGCTAAAAGTTTCTATGGTTATTCGGTGACGCAGGGCTGAAACAACTTCCCCTAAGTCCTCACGCGACGTATACCTTTCGCTTCGATTCTCAGACGTTCAAACGAAGCTAGAAAAATGCGAATATATTATGCTAGGAGTTATATCGTAAAATTGTTTATAAGTACAAAACGTAAAGATCGCAGGAGCTTCCTCGCTAAAAGTTGGCTGTGACTATGCAGTTACCTAGGGCTGAAACGAATTCCCCTAGGCCCTACGTCCGATGTATACATATCGCGTCAATTCTCAGACATCCCAACGTTCAAACAAAGCTAAGAGAAAGCGAAAATTGCATGCTAAGAGCACTCAAAGTTCTATCGACCCTTGAACGCATCCGGGAATCCGAGCACCGGTACGGCGACACGGCTGATGCTGTCTCGCAGGTGTTAATATCCAGATGATACACGGCGATCTTGCGGAAAAAGGTAATAAAGTCTCATTTCTTCATATTTTCACATAATACCTGCGTCAGCGAGCACGAAGAAGACCGAAGTCGTCGGAAAGCAGCTACACATCGCGGCTACCGCGCACCGAACAAACTCGCATTCCCCGGCTCTGGGCGCTGCCATCTTACTGGTGACATCACGGCTCTTGTGAGGTCACGTGACGTGTGGTCACTTTTGCGTACAAAATGGCGGCAACCGGGGTGCCACTTCTGAACTTCCGGTTTATCACTCTAAGCCCCTCTACCTCGTTGCTCTGCCCCGTACCTGTAGAAAGGCGTCCCAGTAACTACAGTGCGTACAGTAACGCAGATGATTTAGGGCCAGTGTGGCCAGACGGGTCGGACGTTTTAAAGCAAGATTCATTTGAGGTGCGCTCCTCAGACTTGGAGAAAAAAGTAAAGTGCCGCAAAAGCAGACAGAAATAATATTTATATTTTAGATGTGATATTTCACATACAATAATAATAAACAAAACTGCGCGTCAAACCGATTTCGACTGAATAATTGTTTATCACGTGCTCCTTGCGCGGTTTGGGAAGTCGAAACATGAGTCGAAACATAGACCAGCAGCAATAAAAGAGGTCTTAGACAGGGTTGCCCATTGTCTCCCCTGCTCTTTATGATAACCTCAGTGAGATGGAAAAACAGTTAGAACAGTGCAACCTAGGTTTTGACCTGACTTACATGGAGGAAGGACACAAAGTAAATCAAGTATTGCCAGGGTTAATGTATGCAGACGACATTGTACTCGTATCAGAAAGTCGTGAGACAATACAGGAACTGATTAGGATTTGCAGCAGGGAAGGGGACAATTTAGGACTAAAATTTAGTAGGGACAAGTCTGGTATAATAGTTTTCAACGACAAGAAGGGGGAACGCCTCGAGATACAGGACACATTGATAGAACACGTAGAAAAGTACAAATATCTGGGAGTATGGTTAAGTGAAGGAAGACGGTATCTAAAAGACCATGAAGATATTGTAATAAAGAAGGGGAAACGAGATTCGGCTATCATGAAACACAGGGCGCTGTGGAACTATAATAGATATGAAGTCGTTAGGGGTGTATGGAAGGGAGTCATGGTGCCAGGGCTGTCATTTGGGAATGCGGTATTGTGTATGAGGTCAGAAATCCAGGCAGGTTTAGAGATACAGCAAAGGAGTGTGGGTAGGTTGGCATTGGGGGCACATGGGAATACACCAAATGAGGGAGTACAGGGGGATATGGGTTGGGCATCTTTCGAGAGTAGAGAAGCGATCAGTAAAGTAAAATTTGAACAAAGACTAGCTGAAATTGAGGATACACGGTGGGCAGCGAAAGTGTACAAGTATCTATATATGAAAAGTCTAAACACTAAGTGGACAAACCGAACCCGCAAGCTGAGATTTAAATACATTCAACGAGATGGAGCCGATCAGAGCATATCAGTAGAAAAGGGAGTAAAGGAAACAGAGAGGAAATTGTGGGAAGAGAGAATGCAGGGGAAATCAGCTTTAACAATATACAGGGCACAAAAACATGAAATAAAGAAGGAACAGCTGTATGATAATTCAGTGGGGAGCTCTTTGCTGTTTGAAGCTAGAACGGGGGTGCTAAGAACAAAAACGTACAGGGCTAAATTCCAGGAAGTAGACACTCTGTGCGACATATGCAGCCGCGAAAGGGAAACTATAGAACATGTAATTTTAAGGTGCACGGGGCTTCGTCCCACCCTCTTGGGGGGGATGACTACGGATTTGGAGGGGGCACTGGGTTTTCCGGACATGGATGGACGAATGGATGGGGAAAGAATTGCGGTAACTAAGAGGAGATTGGAAGATTGGTGGAAGAGATCTAGGGAAGGATAAGAAGAAAAAAATACAGATAAAATAAATCCACTTGAAAAGAGAGGGGGGGGGGTCTGCTATAACAAAATTCATACAAGTAAAAAAAAAAAAGATGACGAAATGTTAGGCTAGGTGGCGCAAGCTGCCGCCCGCTACAAAGGGTATAGCCATTACCATCCATCCATCCATCCTCCGTTTATTTATCGTGAGATCAAGAACGCCGTTTACTACAGGTACGTTCAGCTAAGGGACCTAAGCTAAAGGTACCTTTACGCTGCCGTGTGAATTGGGTATTACCCTGTGCCCTTAAAAGCTCCGCCTTCATCGCGATCTTTCTGCCCTTGCCAAAGCAAGTGTGAAACCGCGGCACGCGCAACCTGCGGAAGCCACCGAGCTCGCGCTGAAGGCGGAGCTTATAGTGTCGTCAGCTTAAGGCTGTGGTCCCACGGCAGCCATCTTGAACAAGGCGTTCGTTCAACCAATAGATAGCGACACGCACCCGTGGGGCGGCCGAAACATTGGTTCCCGGTGGGATGGCTCGAGCACCATCACGTTCCCTCGTGGCCTTGCTCGCGCCGCTGCCAGCTGTGCTCAGCTGGCTCAAGTAGCGTGGCCCAGCAAACGCATGTATGCACGAGAATGTCAGGCTGGGTATAGGGTGTATCCACTGGCGGCCATATCCGTGTGCGCTAATGCTGAGCACGTGCTGGTGGCTAGCTTCCACAGTTATTTTGCAACGTGCACCCCGCACCATCAAGATTGCCGGTCTTGACAGCCTATCAATGGGAGCTCGTTCTGAGCATGCGCTCTAAACAGTGACCTCAGATATGGCGGCCAGTGAATACCCCCTATAAATTGTTCTCTGATATAGGGAGATGCGGTTGGGCAGTTGTCACGGGCTTTCGCAATAAATCTTACCAAGAAGGAATCAAATGTTGATTGACGTGTCAATATTTTATCAATGAAAACTTCTTCTGCAGGAATGCACGCTCAGTAGACTCAATCTTCCAAGACACCAGTGGAAGCGGACGTCAAGTGAACTGCTTCGCGATTTACGGTACTTACCTCACCATTTTAATGACGACTGAAAATAACGTCACGAAATATTGTGTTTCACGGGATCCGAAAGATGTTGTAAAGGTTGTTACATTATAGTTCCCAGAAAACAAACGCCGTTGCAATATTTTCGGAAGCACCGACACACATAATGTTGTAAGTACAGCTTAGGAGGAATATGATAAAAAACATCAGAATAAATAGGAAGACGTTTATTTGCAATGAAGACGCTATGAATGAACGGCGTTTAGCGACGGCAAGTTATGAGCGTTCGGGATTATAATTCACGTGAATAGTCTGACATGCGGCGATTCATTCCGCGTGGACGCCGCAGAATGTACGCTAAAGCCTGATTCACATGATGAGATTTCGCTCGCAATTTTCAGTCGCGACGTCGCTCGGGCTGCAAAAGCGTGAACCGCAGCTGAGATGGTCGACGTCGATACTGAAAATCGCAAGCAGAATCGGACGAAGTGAATCAGGCATAACAAGTCGGTGATGGCCGCTGGTAACAATAATCAACATCTCCTTGTATCTACTGTTTACGTCGAGCCTGCTTACCAACCTTCAAACTTAAGTCTTTTGAGGCCTGCACTTACTTCTTAACGCAAGTACCGGGTCAACATTCGGCCTACGGGCCGGTGTCGTCTAAAAGAGCAGACGACAAGCAGATGCGTTTGAAAGAGCAGACGACAGTTCGAACGATCAGACGGCCGTTCGAACTTGAAGACGCACTGAACGTAGTCCGCAGGTGGGCCGTACAACTTGAGGGTTTTCCGGCGTTCATGTTGGAACAAAACAAATAAATCTGATGACCACAAGTATCCGTGAATTCAACCCAAAGTGCTTCCCGCCCAAGCTATTGTGGTCCGGCGGCGGCTGGTTTACCACATATCCATGTTCTCGGACGAACCGAGAACATGAAAACTGATCTTCAAACCTTTCTCGACTCTTTTGGCACAGCCCCAGTCGCGGCGGTTTGACGAAAAGGCATGTTTTCGTCAGGTTCCTTTCAAAACAACGCAGGAATACACGCCTCACATGGGGCCTTCCGCCCACAGCCCCAGACCGGAAGTGCGACCGACGCGCCACCACCGCGCCGTGACGTAACAGAGATGAGTCGAAGTTCACGTGATTGCTAACTATGGACATGAGGACAGTGAAGACCTGTTTTGTCGGGAGATGGTGTTGCGGTGATATCGGACGACTCGTGGCAAACGAACAAGCAAGTTTCTTCTCAGCGAATGGTAAGCGTCCAGTGTCAAGCACAGCACGTGGCTACCGACGTTGTCGACGTTTCGAACATTTACCGCTTTCGACAAAAGTCCTGGCACCTGGGCTAACTTTCTGGAAAGCCTCGAAGTCTTCCTTGAGTCCAACGCAATCATGAACAGCAACTGAAAAAGATCCACTATTCAGTCGGTGGGTGGCGAAACGTATCCGCATCTGCGGAGTCATGGTCGATGCGTACTCTAAGTGGTTGGAAGTTTACACGATGCCTGCCACGACGTCCGAACGCGTCATTGACGTTCTACGCTCTCTTTTCCCTACTTTTGCCCTACCGAAAATATTTTTCTCTGATAACGCGGCAAATCTTGCATCAAACAAAATATACAAGTTTTTGAAAAAAAAAAAAAACGGCATCAGGCATCACATTAGTGCACCATACCATCCTGCAACTAACGGGCAAGCAGAACAGATGGTGTGCGAAACGAAGGAAGCCCTCTTGAAGCTTACGGAAGAAGCAGTTCAGTGAAGAATCGCCAGGTTCTTGTTCCAGCAGCACGCGATGGTCTCATCTTACACGGTAAAAACACCCGCCGAAGCAATGTTCGGCGGACGAAGAGCCACACCCCTCGATCTCATGATACTATGGCCTATGAATGAAGGTCGAGAGATTCCCAGATCGGAGTAATAGCAGATTTATTCGGTCGGACAACTCGTCTACGTGAGGAATTTCAGCGGAAGTCGGGCCTTCCATGTAAAACTTGAGTAGAAAAGGCTCTATGTTGGTTGACAAGAAGGTGTCATCCCTCTGAATACGTTGGATATAAATGCCCTTGAGTGTAAATATAACGAAATCACAAAACTCTCTTTGTGTATTGTGTAACTGCCCTTGTATTTGGTAGTAGAAGCTATGGTGGTGATTTGGACCTTTCACACCAGGCTGCCTTTTCTTATTTTTCGCCTCATACTCCTTGCGGTTTAAGGAGGCTTCAAGAATCTTTTGGAACGGGGACACTTTACGTCAACGAGGCCATTTGTTCCAAGTAGTCAATCAGGGAATACTGCTAGAAATCCGTCCTTCATATTAACGAATAAGCCGCACTTCTGCACAGTGCAGTTTTCCTGGACCACGTACAGTTGTAAAGCAGCATCCTCATTGATTCTACCATATTCTGTTGCGGGTGAAGAAAGGTCTTTGGGTACACGATACTTGAAACAAGTATGGCACTGTACGTTGTGGTTCGACACCCACTAATGTCGTCGTCCCTATAGAGTCTCATCATGTAATCATTACCTCGTCACCTCATATTTCTCTTCATCAACAGTAAGTACAATAGGCTACCGCCATATTACAATCCAAGAATTGAAAAATTGAGTCGTTCAATCCTTCAACATGTTTATTATTTATATAATGTTATTACGTTACATTACCTCGAGACGATCGACATCCATCGTCGATCTTCAAATACTTATACCTGTATATAAATTAGACGCACAAGGAGGGGGGGGGGGGGTCGGTGGCCGAGTGCATAGTCTAGCGCACACCACCTCGGAGCACGTGGAGCGAAAGCTCGCGCTGCAGAACGCACCTCGCCCCTGCCCGTTTCGATCTGGATGAGCTATCGTACCGGCGTGCGGTCGTGTATCACTACTGCGTGATGCACGTTAAAGACCCCAGGCTAGCGGTTGTACTGCACTGGCTAAATTGCTCATCTACAGCTGGGAGACTCGTCGCCCCTTCGAGGCAGACCAAGTTCTAGGCTGTATAAACATACACACAACCCAATTTTTTCTTTGGATCGCCTTTTTTTAAACCAGCGCAAGCTCGCGCGTTCTCTTTTTTGAGACGGTTAGAACGGTCGCACATAAAACCCGCGTTTCTCCTACCCGGCCGCTTCCTCCTCTCATTATCTGTAGTTGGTTATAACTAAATAAGCTATAATAATGGTGTATTATTCATACTTACTTTCAGTTTCAGTCAGGAAAAGGAGTTTCGCGGGAACTAGAGCCAATAAATGAGCTGCGCTTAGAGTATCGGCACTCTCTTCCCCGACAGTGTTGTGGGCGCCGCCATTTTGGTGCTTGTGCAGAGCAGGCGCAACTGCCGATCGTCATGATTCAAAAGTGCGACATCCTCAGCATTAGATTCGGTGTTAGGAAGCTCATGTAATGTTGCTTTGCTTTGTCGCAAACTGTTTAAAGTGGAGGACGGAAAAGCGTTTCTTGTGATTTCAAATAAAGCTTCAAATAACTGGCCACCATGATTTTAAGCCACAATATGGCCAAGTGTCACTACTCTGAAGCGTAGCTTATTTAGTGACACCATTCATGCTCTTGTTCAAGAAGCTTGTAATACCTGGAGGGGCCATGACGTAAGCCCCGTGGATTCCACAAGCCACTACCTTTTGACACCTGCCTCTTCCTCATTGTTCCCGCTTGTGCCAGTAAATTAGCTACGTTTCAGAGTAGCGACACTTGGCCATATTGTGGCTTAAAATCATTGTTGCCAGTTATCTGAAGCTTTATCTAAAATCACAGGAAACGCTTTTCCGTCCTCCACAAATGTTTAAACAACCCACGACAGAGCATAGCAATATTGCATCAGCTTCCTAGCACCGCATCTAATGCTGAGGAAGTCGCACTTTTGGATCATGACGATCGGCAGTTGCGTTTGCTCTGAACAAGATCCAAGATGGTGGCGCCCAAAACAATTTTGGGGAACGGAGTGCCGGCACTTTAAAGCTGATTTAGTGACTCTAGGCATGAAGTGAATTCGGGTGTATTCTTTTCCTCTTCGTATTTATTGTTTATTGATTTCAATCATATCAAATAATAAACACATTATATCACGCTACGCTTGTGTAATTATTTGTCTTAGATTTATTAACCTAACCCAGTACTTAAACCATCCATTTATCGATATTAAATCTTCCAATATATTTTTTAAATGTGAAGGTAAAAAGACACGGAGATTGATGATGATACAGACGCCAACGCCGCCCTCGAAAATTTTTTGAACATTAGAAATCAGCAGTTTTGTCTGCCATCCGCCAGGTAGCGCAACAAAACACCCAAACAGTTTTTAATTGTTTTTAAAATTAGCTAAGCTCTACACCTATCAAGAAACCAAAGCAAGATCATTGTGAAAATTTAATACATCGAAATGTATATCTATCCCAAACAATAAATGTTATTAGATGCCAATAAATCTGTTTGATGTCCAAAAAAGATATGCGTCAAAAACAGGTAAGTTTGAAGGGCTCCTAGAGCGTTATGACTTTGAAAATGAAAAAAAAGCCATCGTCCACCTCTTGGGCAACCATTGTAGTTCTAAATGTTATAAAAGATTTTATCCTAGTTTAATTATTTCCTCAGCGGCATTTGAAGTACCATGACTCGAAGCACAAAAAAAGTGCTACGTTTGATATAAAATATCTAAACAAAAAAATTTTACACAACATTAAATTTTTTTCTGCATATTACCAATTATAAGCACTACATCTGTAGCTAATTTCATTGCCCTAGCGCTTGTCATTAAAAACATATTTGTGCTGAAAAATGACAATTTTAGGGCAATATTTGGAGGGATGAAAAAAACAAAGGACAAACAACCGGAAGTACACGTGACCCCCCCCCCCCCCCCCCGAGCCATGAAGTGGCTCCGATGGCTCGCAGCGTCCTTTGCGGTCCATCGTAAGGTGAAACAAAGTATAGATGTGTACTCCTCCACGCCGACACCAATTCGTGCTGAATATTTGTTTTATTATTATTGAGCTGTCTCCATGTCGTCGCTGCCGTTTGTTTAGTCAAACTGAGCCGCTGACGCCACCGCCGCGAATATTTAATTGACTTCGCGCCGCCACCCGCAAGAAGGCGCGACTCATATTTTATTACGTCGAACCGTTTCCAATGAACTGGTAACCGCGACATAAGATTACGGTTCTTTTCCGGTTGGGGTTCAATATCGAACGTTTGATTTCGCTTACGGGTTTGTTCCAGTTCGTTTAAAAATAACGGTTTTGCTCCGGTTTTCGGTTCGGGTTCGGTTCGACACCCTAGTTAAAAGCTGCTTGCTAATCGCACATGTCGCGGCTCGCGGCGCCAGGAACGACACCTAGTCCGTCTACAACGATTCGATATTAGTTTCTTCACCGAGGGCGCGCAATTTTTATGCTCGAAGAGCATAATGCCAGTGAGACAATGAATCCGTCAGTCACCTCCAGTGCAATGATGCTGTTTCAAGAGCCACTAGGCGAATTGCGCCATCACCCCGTAGGCCCTACATGAAAATCGACACAGACCGCATAAGATCCGAGCTTCTTCCACTCCATTCCAAGCAAAAGAGATTTAATTCTATTCCCATTCCGTTCCCCCTAGCGCTGCCGCCTTTCCATTCCCATTCCATTCTGGGTTCGCGAAAGTGCCGAATGATTCCGGATGATTCATTCCAACATCGCGGAGTGGCAACTTTGTAACACTTATCTCAAGAACTCTATTCCACGCCTTCATTAACATTTCTTGCCGAAGTGTGGTCGGGTCGTTTTTTCGCCTACGGTGGCCCGATTGATAACCATGAAAAAAAGGGGGGGTGGGGAGGGGGGGATGCTTGTGATGGCAGTCACGGCCCCGGTGACGGCGGTCACAAAGTAGTGTAGCTAAAATCACTCGGACTTGGCTACAAAAGTAAGTTTACAAGCCAAACGCCGCAGGGTGCTCTTTGTTTTCTTCCACCGCGAACCCGAGGACTACGACCGACGCGCAAATGACTTTTTCTAAATGACAAAAAAAAAAAAAGCATCGTTTACTGGAATTATTTTAAATGCGAAAGAATTTCTTTCGGCGCTGTGAAGTCGGCCTGCCCTTGGAACATGGCTACTCCAGTTTACATGTTAAGGGAGCAGTTTAGGCAGTGAGGTACAATTCCTATAGCCTTTACTAACACGACCGCACGTCGATGTATGGTTATAAGTGTTTAGCCGAACTTCAAATCCCGACAGCCCCGTACGTTTGTGTTAATCGCTTTGGAAAGCAACTAAAGTCACACCATTTGCGTGAACGCTCAGATTTACACCGATCAGAAGCTCTTTACTGAACGGGGCTCAGCTCGGAGGCAGCTTTCAGTGACAATTTGGTGCATTTCACAAAGAGGAGGTGTCGGCGAAAGCGCAAAAGGCATGTCACATTGCCTTTGATTTCCAGACATCTTTCGCCAAGGCAGAGCGGTGGCGCCACCTAGATTCTTAAATATCCTGAATCGGAGATAAAACTCCTACTGTGATTATACGCGCGCACATGTTGCCTCTATCAATCGAGCCATCAGGAAAGGGTAAAAGACGTATTCCAACGTCCGGCCACACCATTCAAGTTCGATCATGTTTCATATCTGTATTTTGTCTGTTTGTGAGTTCAAAGCGTTGTGCGCCAAGTCCACATTACAGTGACCTACAAGCGCAAGACTCATCACTCGTCGGTTTGTGCAGAAAAATAGGTTGTTTTATTGGGCGCTCTGGAGAACTTCAAAACAGAAAACACCAATGAAACCAAAACAAAATGTCTCCATCCAAAAGAAAAAAAGAGTTAATCAAATACATCATTCCTTAATTAGCACTGACGACGAACTTCATCAATGTAAACAAAAACAAAAAAGAGCAAAAAAAAGAACAAAAACAAACAAACGAGGGAACAGTTTCTTTTTTGCAGATATTTCTGTTCAAACAAAGGGAACATTCTCTCCGCAGGTATTTCTGCTTAAACATCGAAAATAAAGTAGAGAAATGGAGGGAGATGGAGAGAGAAAAGAGAGAGTGTCAAAGAGAGTGAGAGAGAGAGTGTGAAAGAGAGTGAAAGAGAGAGGTGGAGGCTCGAAGCATGTAGAGCACCGGGTGGCGGGGATCAAAGCTTGAAGTTGAGAATTGGAAGGGGGGGGGGGGGGGTCACTTGAGGTAGCCGTACTTCATGTCTTGTATGAAGCTGGGTTCGTGGTCGTACAGGCACTGGCAGTACTTCGAGTTGTCGAACGAACCGTGCAGTCCACCGTACTCTTCCGGCAGGATGCTGGGAGGGAGGTGCTTGTGCAAAGAACTCATGTCAGATCCGTGGATTTGTATCTGCGTGACAATCAATCGGACATGCGTCAGTGTGCGAGTACAGTCTGCACCGCCAAGATAGGAAGCTGTAGAGCTGAATTTTCCCCGTCAACTACTGACGGCCAGTGCGGGTCCCATATTGGACATGAGTGTCGCGTCAACGTTCAGCTGGAATTCTTGTCCTGACTGAGTGAACGCGAGTTCCAGACGAACGCTGGCGTAGTGTATTTTCGCGAATTTCGCGACTTGTAAAATTCGCGAACTTCAGTGAGCGCCAATATTCTTATTGTCTGAGGCGACTTTTAGCCTTTAGAATTCGCGAAATTTAATAGTCGCGAATATGATTCCGCTGCACCAATTCGCGGAAAATCACGGCAGCGAAAATAAAGGGTTTTACAGTAGTATGTGCCCCTCGCTGTCCCTTAGCAGGTGACGTATAAAATTCAGCACTACAGATTTCTCTCTAAGTTGTGTTGGTATTCGCACGAATGCCAACACATATTTAAGCATGTTTAACGAACTGATTTTGCGGAAACGTGGCACGCACGATTAACCCTCTTCAAGAGAAAAAAATCCGGTAAAAGTTTTAGAACGTCTGGTAAACACAGTACACTGGACTTTATCCCCTCAGTTTTCGTCGGAGCCGAGAAGCACACCTAATCATGTTATGCACGGTGACTGGCCGCGGCTGAACTGGGCCATAAACCGCTCCAAAATCAGAGGAGTTTTCTTGTTTAAACTTTAACCAAGCCTGTAACGTCTGCGCGCGTAAAGCAGGAGCTGTACATCGAAGTGAGCACTTTTGCATAGTGTAAGGCCTTAAGAATCTAACATCCAGATTCACACGGCCACCATAAAGGTACCTTAAAGACAGGTCCCTTTGCAATCGGCGAGTCAGCCAGCGCTCTTGGGTTGCGAGCCCACGCCATGCGCGGAGGATTTTGAACTGATTCACCAGCGAGGTCCCTTAGGCCCATAGGTCCCTTAGGTCCCTTAGGCCCATAGGTCCCTTAGGTCCCTTAGGCCCATAGGTCCGCATTATACCCAAATCACACGGCAGCGTAAAGGTACCTTTAGCCCAGGTACCTGTCGTAAAGGGAGCTGGAGAACGTGATCACACGGCGCATAAAGGTCCCTTTCGCTAAGGGAGGTCCTGTGTTAAACGGAGCTCGCCGAGCTCCCTTTACAGCTACAGGGAGTAGCCTCGGACCCAAAAACTCAAAATAAAAATCACAGATATATAAATATATCTTGTTTAATGCATTATAACAAATTGAATATATATAAGTAGCGAATTACGAAATGATTGTGGACACAAATGCGATGGAATAATACATTAACGAGGAACGCATACTCCAGCTAGCAGGTAGCAGCGGCGGCACGTGGAAAAGAATGTCTTCTACGAACCCGAACGCGATGGACCACTGCGAGCTCTTGTTCGAGGTTCTAGACGAGTCGTCCGACTCTCCCGCCCAGGACCTTTTATCCTCGTCGTCACCCATTCCTTTCGATAGCGTCACTGGCATGTAGAGTTGTTGAAATGATAAATAATGGTCAGAAAGGCGGCAGAGACAGGAGCCAAGCAATGGCGACCATCACTGTTCTCCACCTTTATTTCCTCTTCTTTTCCCCCAATCTATCAACAAACTCCCACCACTACACTACAAAAACTGCGCGTGAAACCGATTTCGAGGAATAATTGTTTATCACGTGCTCCTCTCGCGGTTTAGCAGGAATGCAATCGACATCAACTTAAAGTGCTCCGTTTATTTATCGTGTGATCAAGAACGCCATTTACGACAGGTACCTTCAGCTAAGGGACCTAAGCTAAAGGTACCTTTACGCTGCCGTGTGAATGGGGTATTAGGTACCTAATTCATACCCAATTCACACGGCAGCGTAAAGGTACCTTTAGCTTAGGTCCCTTAGCTGAAAGGTACCTGTAGTAAACGGCGTTCTTGATCACACGATAAATAAACGGAGCACTTTAAGTTGATGTCGATTGCATTCCTGCTAAACCGCGAGAGGAGCACGTGATAAACAATTATTCCTCGAAATCGGTTTGACGCGCAGTTTTTTTATTATTGTGTGTGAAATATCACATTTAAAACCTAAATATTATTTCTGTCTGCTTTTGCGGCACTTTATTTTTTTCTCTAAGTCTAAGGGCGCACCTAAATGAGTCTTGCTTTAAAACGTCCGACCCGTCTGGCCACACTGGCCCTAAATCATCTGCGTTTACGAGTTTGCATTGCGAGGTGGGCGACCTTTTTATGTTTAGCAGCTCCATTTTCCTGCAAAGTTCTCACTGAAGTAGCTAAATAGTGCCCGGCAGAAACGAACCACGATCGGAGTCTCACGGTTACGCCAGTCACGCGATCGAAAGGGATGGACGACGACGAAGATAAAGGGTCCTGGGCGGGAGAGTCGGGCGACTCGTCTACAACCTCGAAAAAGAGCTCGCAGTGGTCCATCGCGTTCGGGTTCGTAGCAGACATTGTTTTCCACGTGCCGCCGCTGCTACCTGCTAGCTAGAGTATGCGTTCCTCGATTAATGTATTATTCCATCACATTTGTGTTCACAATCATTTCATAATTTGCTACTTATATATATTCAATTTGTTATAATGCATTAAACAAGATATATTTATATATCTGTGATATTTATTTTGAGTTTGTGGGTCCGAGGCTACTCCCTGTAGCTGTTAAGGAGCTCGGCGAGCTCCGTTTAACACAGGACCTCCCTTAGCGAAAGGGACCTTTATGCGCCGTGTGATCACGATCTCCAGCTCCCTTTACGACAGGTACCTGGGCTAAAGGTACCTTTGCGCTCAGGCCCCTTAGCTAAAGATACCTTAATGACCGTGTGAATTGGAATTTTGGCTGCGCGTGTGCCGAAGTGTTATCAAAAGCAGCAAGCTTGCGCTGGAGGCATAGCGTCTACTTCATTCTTAACCTGTCGCCCCGGCGACGTACGCGACCAAAAGCGTAGGGTCGGCCTTCCACGATTGTTCCAACGCTCATGATGACGTCTTGAACATTATGAATTCTACTTTAATAATGCTGATAAGAAAAATGTCGAACTGCTAACACGGGTATGGTTTAAGGACGCGATGACTCCAAGCTTCACCGTACTTTTTACACACACCGCCGAAACTGTCGCTGGCAATCTATACCTGTAGTCCTGGTCGTGACATCACAGAGAAGAGCCATGAGAAGGAGCCACCGAAACATTTCGTCGCCAAATCACGCTCTACTGCACCTATGCATGGCAATTGCCATGGCCAACGATGCTCCTATACGTAGACCTACCACGATACAGGACAACAATCAAGTACGGAAAGCGATGCAGAAGAGCTTTCGCCTACCCTGTTGATGTTCTTGCTGGTGAGGAAGGGTTTCGCCAACGAGAAGAAGACGTTGAAAACGGACGGCTGGTAGACCACGTGGACCGCCTTGAAGCGCGCTGGCAGGCAGTCCTGTTCGGCACAATGGTAATAGCAGTGTACTCAAGTGAGGCGTTTTAAGCCGGAGTGAAGGCTGAACTCCATGGAGCGAATTATGCGACGAATAACTGACGAACGCCGCCCGACGGCACGCTCGCTTTGCGCGTGACGTAGCACCCACTGTGCTGATGCCACGCGCAGAGCAAAAGCCGCCGGGCAAAATTCGTCGATTTTTCGCGGCATATTCGTCCCATGGAGTCCAGCCTTAACGCCGCTCATATATCATACAAACGACAGCCTTCAAACACGAGATATCGCAATATCCGTGGTTCGAATGCCGACTCATTACCATGTGGCATTCGAAGCGCAGATCTCGCGGTGACTTGCGTTCGAATCTGTATGCAGACTCTCTTTTGTATACTGTATAAGCAGTGTGACCCCGGATTTAGTAATGGCATAATGTACAGCCTTGAAACTGGGGAAGAGGGGGATCTAAACGAACATTTGTGGGGCTGTTACATCCTCGGCCTGAGTGGCGAGAGGCGGTCCTCGATCTACTGAGGAAAAGGGCTTATGGTTACGTGACGCATTCCCCACGGCCACTGTTGGGTAAAGTACATCTAAAAAGTACTTGAAGTAAAAGTAATGAGAGGTTATGTACTTCAATTAAAGTAGTAAGTAGTTGTAGTTGTAATCATAGGCGTGCGCACGGGGGGGGGGGTGGGGGCGGCCGCCCCCTCTAATCATCTAAGGGGGGGGGCGCAAACCTGGCCCGACTCGAGGCGCGACTGCGCCGGCGGTATGGTTTCTTTCGACGGCATAAAACACCAGTGGGGGGGGGGGGGGGGGGCGCTTGTGGGAAACCTCGCCCCCCTAATGAAAAACCTGCGCACGCCTATGGTTGTAATGTAGTTGAAGTGCAATGTAGTTGAAGTGAATTACTATAAATACAGTGCACTTTCATAGTAAATTACAATTACTTTTTAACATAATCTTTCATGGTGCCCTTTCATTCCCCTATACAGTTTTGGTTTCATTTTTTTAACTCGTGCATTGATTTAACGGAAATAGGGGTGCACCAGCTATTTTCGAAAATGGCGGCGAATATTGGATATAGTAGTTGTTTTATTCTCGCTGACAAACTATTTAATATAATCAACTTATAAAGCACTTATTTGTTGACAAATCCAAATTTTGTTATACACAATTAACAAGACCAAATTTGGCGAATGCACTTTGAGGTAAAGAGTTGTACTTTCCTCGGAAAGTAGTAGAAAAAAATACGTTAAGCAAAGTACAAGTACATACTCAGATAATGCACTTCAAGTAAAGTACAGGTACCCAGTAAATGTACTTGAAGTAAAGTACAAGTTTCCTAAACCTACTTAAAATAGTACTTTAAGTACAATCTTCCCAACACTGCCCACTGACACGATTCAAGAACACGGCGACACAGCACACGCGACTTAGCTGCCTCGAAGGACTCGCTTCGTTTGATGGCAAGGTACAGCAGAGAACCGTGAAACGTTCTGCCTACCTGCAGGAGGTCGATGGTCTTGCGCACTTGCGAGATTGGAAAGGCGAGTAAGTGCTGAAGTCCCCATCCTCTGCAGTCCAGAATGCAGACGAGTCCGTTCACTTGAACCGCCGGGTCCAGGCAGATGTGTTCCAGGCACAGCATATTGGCCTTGCGCAGCTGGTAGTAGTCGTAGTCACCTGGTTTCCAGCAGCCTGCAGCCATATCATTTTTTCGCTTTAGTACATGGTGCCACGCTATAGGCAAACCGATCGGTACCAATCGTCTGCAAGATGGACTCATGCAGTGATTTCCCTACCTACCTCCTAGAGGACGTGTACCCCCCCCCCTCCTATCTTGTCTGAGGGCACCTCCTAGACAAATCTTAAGCTAAATACGAAAATAACGTAATATTTATTTCCCGCAAAACCGTTGTCTTGTTCAGCGCGCTGGCTCACAGTGACCTGAGAGCGGTAGTCGTTTCGTCGCCTCTAATCCACGATGCTTAGCTCCTTGGCCTCTCCTCCCACTGACGTGGAAGAAAACAAAGGAGAGGTCTGCCCGGTCTCGGGTACCGGGTTGGTACAGTCATAAAAATCTTCCGTGCGTGCACGTAGCGCTCACCGCATACGTTTCTCGGTAAAGATTACTGTTGCGCACGCTGCCGCGGCGACGGCAGCTTTTGACGTGGAGTGCACGTCACTAGCCTTCATATTATAAGACCCTTTTGCTGTTTACAAACATAAATTGCCGCTTGCGTCCCAAGCGACTTCCGGTCGCTCCGTCTTTGCAAGCCTGTCAAGCTTGCTTATGTCACCAGTGCCAGAAAGCATAAATGCTACGCGGACAACAACGTTGGATATCTAACGAGGGCCTTCGGCTGTACAGTCTTGGAGGATTCAAGTTGTTTTACAAGAATATTCGAAAATTTTTGATAGATCTGGCGCTTCTTCGTTTTCTTGGCGTTCACTTGGAGGATTGATAACGCTTCATCGACATTTCAAGCAGCAGCGTTGAGGTGGGCTTGTTCATTCTTTGTATTAACCGGAAGTTCTCTGGGACGTCAAAGACTGGAGTGCCGCCTGGTGGCGTTTGCCATGAAAGGGGTCTACATAAAAAGTTTTGGTACAGTGCATTTACTGCTCTTTCGTCAATCATTTGGAATAGTGCAGTGGGCAATCGTTGCAGGTAAAACTACAGCTTCGCTGACCAACCACCTTCACAACGTAAATAAATGCCCCGACATTTTTTTTTGTATTGCCGGTTTATTTTTTGTGGGCAAGGCATGTAAGAACGTACGTAATTAAAAAAGTTCAAACACCAACTAAGCCCTTCTATAGGGACCCTACGTTTCGAAGCTCAACTCGGCCCCTTCTTTAGGGGCGACTACGGCTATGGCTCGTTGAGGAGCAGTGTCCTTTTCTTGTTCTTCTACAGTGGGTTCCTGGCATATTTAAACAACGCCACAGAACATCAATCGGCCTCTCGGAGCTTTCCCATCCACATATGTGAACGGGCTTCGTCACTTTATTGAAAAGGTACGACCGTAGAAGAGGAAGACCAGATACCCACCGTAGAACAAATAATTAATTACTAACAACCAGACAGATCTCTGTCTAATGTTCACTTTTAAGAATGCGCATGTTTGCAACATCAGAGCAGGATTAGTACATAGCTTCAAAATACATAATTTTGCAGTAAATGAAAGATGACACTAGGCAGTGATTTAATAATTGGAATGGAAAATTCCTCTAAGGCACTGACGAACGAATCGAAGGTGACGTTGCTTGTAATGCTATGAGACAGTCAATTCCAGTCTCACACAAATCTAGAAAAAAATGTATATATATTTTCTTTATTGAAACTTAATAAGAAGGATTCCATGCTTCTGCCGCGTGTCTCGACTGAGATTGTACATCAAGTAATCCTTGAACTTCATTCCGATCTTATCATGTATTACTTTGTACAAAAATTTCAAACGCTTCACTTTTCTGCGGGTCGATAAGTGCGTTAATCCGGATAACGCATAAAGCGATAACACAGACGTATGCAGGCCATATGCATCATAAATAAATTGAAGTACAATTAATTTTAATTCCTTCCAGTTGGTCAATAAATGACTGGGAATACAGGTCTCATAAAATGTCCGCGTATTCCAATAACGGGTGAATCAAAGGAGTGTAGGCCACTAGCTTGGTTTCAGGAGTGCAATGTCGCATGGTCCTTCAAACTCCACAGTTTTCGGGGACGCGTTTGCCATACATTGCTTGCACTGACGTCATATCGCGTACTTTTTACCACCATGTAAGAGGAAGGTACCCAACGTTACTAAAACACTCAGTTGGGAAACTCACCCTGAAATCCGGACGGGCTCGCGTCCACCGAGACCAAACTAAACACGATAACAGCGCCACCCTCTAGCGACCAGTCAAAACGCATAAAAATTCATGGTGTTGCTACTGCGAAATGGCACTGCGAGATGGCGCCACCGGCCCTTGCGCGACTCGACCTAAACAGATACGGGCAGACGTGCAGTTCCCGGAGTGGCTGCTGCGGGGAGAAATGACGGCGTTGCGATCGCCATTAGTTCGGTTCTCGAGTACGGACCGAAGCCACTTTTTCAAAGCAGGCTCTATGGCAGTTTCCTCAACTGAGTTGTTCTAGTGACGTTAGGTGTATCTTACGTTTTAGATGTAAAATGTCTCAGTGTAATGCATAGACTTTGCTTCTTTTTTCCGAACGTTCGCGTATAGCGACGAAAGCGTCGCTATGGTCGGCATTCGCGATTGGCCAAACCCTATATCATCCTGTATACTGATATTTCCTGCCCAATCGCCGGTTCAGAGCGAGGCAAATTCTGCCGATCACGGCGACGCCAATCCTCATCGTGAAGTCGCGAACGGAAACCACAAAAGTTTTTTCACCGAAACATCTCGTAGCGAGCGTCCCGGTTAGCGTGCGCCGTCTGGTCTAATCGCAAAGCAGAGCTCTGATATGCATCTTCCGCGCGTCTGAACAGTGTTGAGCATGGTTTGGAATTTCTGGTGCGTGTTCAATCATTGCGTTGGCGTGTTGTGATTCTTCGAAATAGGAAACATTTCTGTGCTGGCAGATTCTTCTTCAGTCAAATATATATTCGTTATCGAAATTCATTGCGGTATCACAGTATACTGATACCGTGACTGATATTTTCTAACGTTGGTTTTTGCTTTACTTTATGCTATTTTTAAAGAAATTACACGTTTTTCATTAAAAAAAAGCTAAGACATTTTTGTTGTCTTTTTAAAGAAGTTAATGCTTCTTTTTTTGTAGTTTTTCCTGAAGAATTTAAATATCAACATCATTTGTCCTCAAAACAACACTAAACAGGAAAAAAAATAGAAAAACATGCAGCCGCTCGCCGCCGCCAAACGTCATTGGTTGGTCGAGCCGTGATGTCATAAAATGACCGGGCGTGATTCTAATTCCATATTTCGCAAAACCGTTAACCTGGCAATCCTTGCGTCATTTCGTCTCCACTTTGCGTAAGCTCCTCGGATTCGCCGAGGTGCCTGCCTTTTCTGTAGAAAGATGCTCGGAACTGCTGGACTAGCAGTCATTTGCTAAAGTTAAACCTCTTCTTCTTCCACACCTATTGGTTCAGAAATATGAAATTAATGGGTGTGGAAGATCTTTAGTAAATGGTTGCTAGTCCAGCAGTGTGCTTGTCCTATTTTCTCTTTCTCTCTCTCTCTTTTGGTTATGTTCCTACGTTAAGCTAGCATCTTTCCGAGGCATGAATCACCGACTAGTTCAGTATCGACGACGCACGACGCTTGCTTTACAAGTCGAGGAGCAAGCGAGAGGAACCTTTCGTGACGTCATGGTTTTCCCTTCTGCTTTTACTCCCTCTCTCGCTGCCGCGGAGGGGCGTGGTTTCAACGCATCCTCAAATGCGTCTTTTGGGGTAATGTGGACATAAAATAGCACGTTTGTCGCGATATTCGTGATGCTTGAAGTTGGATTAAAAAGAACAAAGTGTTTTTTAATCAAATTCAAAACCAATTCAGCTCCTCTTTAAACGTTTACTCTGTTATCTTGAATGAAGTGTCTCAGAAACTCTGTCGGGCATCATGCATGCCTCTCTGTTCCCACAAAAAAAAAAATAGCGAAAAAAAAAGTACATACAGTAAAGAAAGTGCCTCCTTTAATTTCTGGGGAAACTCCTGGTTCATGAATGCTTATATTATACTATACAAGACACCTGTAACGGCGAATACCCCTGGGTGGACGGAGAGACTGTCCCCGCAAAATAGAAAAGCTCCACGGAATAACGGAAGTTTTGACCAATTCTTTAAAGTTCACTTCCTGGAGAAGAGGATAGGACCACGGACGTGCAGTTACAAAATAAATAGAAAGAACGCAAGCAGCATTTATTATCTTCCTCAACAATGACAATTACGCATGAACCATGATGCGTCCACTTTGTGCTCTTTCCTGCTAAAGTTCCTACCTGGGATTGAAAGTATTTTAAAGTAAAATAAAAAAAAAAATCTCAGCCGAAACAGTGCTTACAAACTTTTTTTGTTTGGTTTTAATGAATAGTTGTTTTTATTTGAAATGTGAAAAGACAAGCCTCGAGTTCGTTCCCTTGTCGTGGTAGCGGGTGTATGTCGGTAATGTCCATCGTAGGAAGTTTCGTATAGATGGTTTACATAACAGCTCCGTATTGCTAGCTGAAGCTCCGTCATTCCGAGCACGGAAGGACGCCGATCTTTGAGCCGCGGGCCCCGCAATCCGCGGCGTCCTATCCCCGAAGAGTCCCTATAATACAGACTTTTTGTAGATCGAACACTGCGGATTTTCAGTCGGGCTCTGCAGAGGGTACGTGCTGCGCAGCGGAAATTGTAAGAGCTCGGCGATTATTCCATCGCCGCGGGGATTGGACATGAACATCAACCTGAATCGCCGACGAAGCTCCGATTGCACCCGAGACCAAGCCAAGCGCCGACGCAATAATTATGTCCCACCCATGAGACACACACAGTATATATAGGAGGCTACGGTCTGGTGCCTCCGGAACTCAGCTAGATGCAGCCCCAATGCTATAGCCTGGGAAATCTGCAACAAGTGCAGGTCATAGAGGGGCGCTCGCTCCTCTTTGCACTCGTTCCTTACCAACGAGAATTCCATACACAAATCGTGATGGCTCTGACTCAGATTAAAGGGCGATGAAGTGCGGCAACCAAAGGCTACGAAGCGAAGCGAAGAAACAAGAAACCACCAGCGACAGCTGTGCAGACCTTCCCATCCGACACCTCCGTCCCGCAACGCTGCAACTTGGACACAGAGCTAAGCGAAACCGGCCAAAGAGGCAATAATGTAGAGTAGTGGCACAGCTGTCAAAGATGCATGGAGATCGAATGAGGAGGCGCGTTGTGCGACGGAGGCACGAGAGCCGGAAGTGTCGAGACCGAAGAAGAAGAAAAGAAAACGGGTCCGCCTCTCGTCGACCCATTGGCCGCGCAAACTCGCGCGGATTCTGCAGATCGCCGGCGAAAGAGGGCATTCACGATTCTGCGGCCTGGATACGGGCACCCTAGACATGCGCGGATTGTTCTTGTTGTGTTTTTGGCGTTCGATTCGTTTATCGCAATTGAGCTCTTTGTTTAATCAGTTGTTCCTCTCTTGCCCACTTTGACTTCCTCTCTCTATCCATATTGTTTGTCGGGTTTTTCTTGTTTCAAATTGAAGTCACTGCAAGCCTATCGACGCGAAACAGGAAACGACACCGCGGCAGTTGCGCAAAATCTGCCGTAACTGCATCTTTAAAAAAATAGATATATGTGTATTTGCTTTTTGTAAAAAAAAAAATATAAACTTGGAAGTTCTACGTCGCACACCAACGAAGGAAACCTGGCACACTTAGTGGTGGACTCAGGATTAGTTTTGACCTAATGGAACCTTTTAGCGCACCCGAAATCTCGATAACACCCGCAATAAGCCTCCGTCGAACTGTGGGCACCACGGCCGGGATTCGAACCCATCAATTGGTGATCCGTTGGCTGGTGCTTTGCATCAAAGTCCCCGGGAATGTTTATAACACAAATAATTAAACTATACAACATAATATCTACCATTAAGATATATCCCGTAGCCACTAGTCTTTAAACGTATACGGAAGATTGATCGAGACGCAGGAGGGCTGCAAACTGGGGCACGTTAAGGTATACCTAAAACTGTAATTAAACTTAAAAAAAAGACCGATGCTAAGACCTTGTTGTGGACCTGACTCAGTAAAGCGGGGAAAAAAAGCTAATGTAGTCTACCGATTTCGGTCGTAGGTCTTCGTTAGAAAGCGGACTCCTGCAGACGTCCCCCCCCCCCCTAAACACACACATAATGTCCCACATAATTTTCTTAAAATGTATCCGCTGTAAGGGTAATTTGGTCAGTGCAGCGTCACTTCTAGTCAGACGATCACCAAGTAATGATTCACAGGCATGCACGCGAGTCCACATCCATACAGAAATTAAAAAGTCAGAGTTTAAACAGGTCAGTCCAGCTTAAATGTGTAAACAACAGCAAGGACAATTAGCCCTGTAAGTTGTACTATTCTTGCGCAAAAAAAAAAAAGAAAAGAGAAGTGTTGTTTCGAGGTTCTTGCAGTTTTCGATCTTGAGGAATCCTCATCTGACTTGACCCCTTCTTGTCTTGACATTGATGCAATAATACACTACAGAAGCCTACAGACCTCGTAAACTATAGCGCACACGCAAAAATGTGTTTGGCTTATACACTCTAAAATATTTTACACTCTTATGGGTGTAAACCAGCTTGTACCATGGCTAGCACACACGAGGGTATTACAGAAACACCCTTAGCCTTTTGGTGAGCATCCTAGGATGATAACGATCTTAGCAGCCCTCTAGGAACATTGTTTTACGAGCAACCAGTTTACAAGCCCCAAGCACCACATGCAGTACTGACATGCACAGGAAAGACCAACACAGATGCAGTAAATCACGCATGCACGAAAGAGGAATCACGACATCATTGACTACTCCACCGCCTTACATACTTAACAACTCAAAGACATCCATTTACAGGTGGCCGTCTCCGAAAGACGTCTTCTGTGGCTGTCTCCAGTTGTTTGGTCACAGCCAGTGATTTCCCTACACCCCCCCCCCCCTCCCCGGTGTAAACTCCCCCCCCCCCCTTGTTTTCCGAAGGCAGCCACTTACTTCACAACTACTCCTCTATTCTCAATGCCCCCCCCCCCCTCCCAATCCCCCTTAATTTCAATTCCTGGGAAACCCCTGGTCACTGCGTAACCTTGAGACTAGAGCGGTGGGAGCTCACCTATCCTGAGCACGAAGACGGGCCTCCCTGGGGGTCCCTGTCCGCGAGGCGCATCTGTCCGTTGGCCTGGTACACGTGCTTCAGCTTGAGGGCCTAAGCCCCGTGAAGATCTCGGGGGACTCCCGCCGGTGCCTGTAGTAGTTGCGCAGCGTCTTGAAGGCCACCTCCACCTTGAACTTCTTGGTGCGCAGGAACCGCAGCAGGAACTCGTCGTCCAGTCTGGACTGCAAGCCGGTCTCGGCTGCGCTCAGCGATCGCGGGAAGTATCAAGCGCACAGAAAGACGCCCCTGCCTTTCTTTGCTATAGGTTTGCTCGTGAATGCTCGTGGCTGCTTACGAATACTGCGAGTCCCGCTAAAGGCTGCTTCCCGAATTTGCGTCGGTCGAGTTTGCAGCAACCGAAACGACAGCAACGACGAAGTCACCGGGGACAACCGCTCCCCGTACGGAGCGTGGCGAACAACGCAAGAGGTATAGCTTTGCGAAGCACTGGCGGCTCACTGAACGCATAGTTCTGAGCATCGTATTATTATGGATCCGCAGCCCACGAGATTGTGGCTTTGGACGCATGTTTTTAATAACAGTGAACGCTCTGGACCCGCATAGTTTATAGGAGAAGGGGTGGGTAGCTGAAGCATCTATGCTTCCCATCGACTATACGTTCAGGAGTCCAGGGATGTTACAGCCTCGGCCTTTATTGAAACATCACCTGTGTGCAAGTTTTGTCGTGGGACGGTTAGTACTGCCAATGTCAAGGGCGCCAATGATAATTGCAGCTGAGCAAGTATCATTCGATACAATTGAGTTCCCATAAACTAGGGCATGTTTCGACGTAATATTTTTGATCTTGCGAAATTCGAATACAGCAAAATTAAACTCCGAATTTCGGAGAACTGAGAATGTAGCAAAGAAAAACTTCGAGAAGCCCTGAATCTCTGGCGAAAAATGAACTCCGAAGGACAGCATCCGAATTTCATTAAAAATAAACTCCGAAAACACGGAACCCTTTACAGGCCACTAAACCCTAAAATTTCAGCAAGTCGCTCATTTACACGACCGCCTTCGAGAAAAATCTCAGCAAACTTGCGCAATGCCGTACCCGTAGCGTTAGGCACCGTGGTCCGGGTTTCGTAATCATAGGTCAATGCTAATAATAATAATATAAATGATCGTGCGGCGAATCTCGCGTTTCTTTCCGTTAAATCGCACCATGAAAACCTGACTGTGTTCACAACGTTGAAGGAATTCGGGGATCGCTAACGGTGTTGTATGGCCCTCTGCGCACTCGGCCAAGAGCGACCTGGGGTGCTATGTTGCGCTTTTTGGACTCCCAGGAGACTAGGGAGAAGGAAGTGACGTAGGTGTGAATGAACGTATCTTAGCAGATGACGGTATCTTAGCAGATACCGTCATCAGCGACTCCACCAATCAACATCCAAAGAGCGTTGTTGACGTCACTTCCTTCTCCCTAGTCTCCTGGGAGTCCAAACAGTGCAACATAGGGCCCCAGAGCTTCTCTCCTGGGACCACATCACATCACGCGAACGTAGCATACAGACCTTGGATGAGGTTTCTGAGCCTGGACAGGCAAGCGTCTCTCTTTCGGGAGTCTTCGCCCAGTTCATCGGCAGCCATCTTCTGCAGTTCGGGAGACAGGACGCTCGAATCTGCTTCGCTCTGCACGGTCAGGATCCGGGTGCCTGCCATGACGACCCCTTCGAAAGAGAAAATATGATATTAGTAAATACAGTGATGGGCACCTCTTGCGTGTCTCACTGTTTTACTCCTCTTTCCGTTAGGCAAAATTTTTTTATCTCTAAATATAAAACAGCTATTGCGAAAACGGCAGATGAAGGTGATGTCAAAAGCAACGATTAAAGTATCACACGCTCTCCATTTGGGGTAACGTCACATGCTGTGTAACTTGCGAGATGGTCGAGCGAGCAGTCTAAAAACACTGTATTTTGTGCATATGTTTCTTTTCTTCTTTTTTCTTTGTTTTGTTTTGTTGGCATGAGTCAACAAAGCAAAAACAAACAAAAACGATTTTAGAGTTGAAAGAATTTACATCTTGTACTTTTGACACTGTTTATCTTGTCACAAAGGACAGAAAACACATCTCCTTCTTTCGAAATGTTGCGATTCCGTCGCGTAATCTCGAGGCAAACATTATATTTACCGATCTGCAGCCGCGAGGCGGTGGCCATGAGAACCACGCGGCGCGACGTCAAAGGGGGACTTGTAAAAAACGCCAGAGGACGCTTAAGCTTCGCCTTTAAGGGTGGAACGCGATAGCGTTATCGAATCCTCGGCCCGCTTGTGGCGCATCGCCCCTGCACGCCAAGCCTTCGTCTCCGCCTTCTCGGCTTCAATCTTACGTGTCCGACCCCGTCGCCAAGCAGGAGCAGACGTAGATGCGGCATCCGCTCTCGAAAAAGACGACGACTCAGAAGAGCTTCTTGCACGGGTAGACGGCACGGCATCCATCGCACATGTTTTCTCTGCCGACGGCCTACGGCGTCACCGCGGTGGGGTTCGAATTCTCCACAGACAAGACGGCTAAAGCCCCTTCATGTTTTAAAAATATCGCAAGGTGCGTCTGCGCAAGAGGCACGTACCACGTGCAGCCCTTGGAAAGATCATGGCTGCCTGCAGCACAGCACTGAGCTAGATTTCAGTCGCCATGTTCTTCCCAGAAGTGGCGCGCGGCAAGCGCCTCGAGCACATCCGCAACAATGAATGGCGCCACTTTTCCCAGGATAGAGGGGCTTTAAAGAGAGCGGTGCAACGATATTTAATTGGAATGTTTTTCACTTTACACGAGCTTACTGGCACTAGTGAGACTCAAGGATACTCACACGCAACGCCACTGGCCAAGAAACTCCTTTGTTGCGGTGTAATTTCAAGGACAAAAGCGATCATTTTCATTCAATCTCTCCTTTGCAAAATTTGCGGGATCGCGGTACACCCCAATGACGATATTTGAATGCGGTTCATAGATTGGACCCGAGCATTGCGTGGGCACTCGATGTGGGCTCGTGATAATTACTAGCTCGAGAAGCATTCGGGTAGTGGCCCGTGTCCAATCGCTGCAACGACGACAATAGCCGAGCCATAACAATGTCTGGAACTCAGCGCGTGTCCTGTGCTTTGCCAACCCCAGCGCGTGGCTATGATCAACATTGGCGGCATATAATCGGCTCCAGATCACGTGGCCGCTTGTTCTGGCTGCGAGTTGAGGGGTGAACAGTGCTCGTTTTTCTTTAATTTTTTTCTGGCACTTCTATTGCGTGGGGTGAAAAACGAACGCGTGTTTCATAGGTCATTAACGTCAGGGATCTGTTTTATGCGGTATTTGCGCAAAGTACAAAAATTGTTGCATCGCCCCTTTAATGACGGCAGGATCGCAGCGCCACTGGGCGGACTTGGCGAAGGACGGAGACTTTCCACTCCTCCGCGACGCATGGAAACTGTACGCTCCTCCAGACAGACGAGCCTAGGTCACGTGGCTGTGACGTCATGACCCTATCGACCAATCGGGAGTTTCGCGTCATGGCAGCTTTACTGGTGCCGCACCAAGGCCGGCGCGACACGAGCTCCTGAACGCTATCGGGTTACAATAGTTGTGCAACTACCTGCTCAAGAAAATGTAATTTTTCTATCAACCTTGGCATTCCAACATACATATAAACGCGTCAAAAACCTGGTATCATCAACAAACTCTTTATTGTACGGAGTTTCGGTGGGCCATCTATCCGAGGTCAACAAAACCGTCAGCTCTATCTGCTACCGCGAGAGCAGCCAGAAGCCGGACGGCCGGCCGGATGGCCGGCTGGAGCAAGCACGTGGTCACGAGGTCGCGAGCGGGTGAGTTCTCGCTGCTCACTGATGGCGCTAAAACGCGGGCTTCACGAGGGGCTTTTATGTCTGTCTGTCTTAGGGTGAAGGACAGTCCGAGTGTTAGCACTGAGTTGATCTCCTGACTGGCTACCTGAGTGGGGAGGGAGCTAGGACTACAAGAGACATATCGGTAGGCTTCACTAAAGGCCTGCTTCAACTTTCGAAAAGTAGCGCAAGGTGCGTCGATGCTACGAGGCACGCCGCACGTGCAACGTGTCAGCCCTATAGGGAAGATCATGGCAGCGCACAGCGCAGCACTGGGCCTAGGAATTTCAGCCGCCATGTTCTTCCCGGAAGTGGCGCGCGGCACGTGTCTCGAGCATTTCCACAACAATGAATGGCGCCACTTTTCTCGGGATAGAGGAGCTTTAGGCTTCACCAGAGCCCCGCGTGTCCCCTTTTCACGTCACAAAGAACGTGACACGGAAGATGGTGAAGGAGTTGACAAGTGCCGAAAACCTCAACCTTTGTCATTTTTTGTTTTTAAATAAGAACTAAGACATGCAGGCAAAAGCGTATTTTGGCTCTGTTCTTTACTTCAGAAGGGTTGAGACACCAACTCCCACAATTATTTAAATAAAGCACTGAAATTGTTACACAGCTCCTTTCAAGGTCGACATATAACCTCGGTTTTCTGCAGGGAAGATAATCCTCTTAGCGCTCCATTCTCCTAAGCTGCGAGGGGAGCCAAGTTGGGGCAAGCTAAAAAGTGGAGAGGATATGGGAAAGGAGGAGGCGGGCAAAAGTGGAAAGCGCGAAGTGTACGTCCGCCTTTTACTAGCATTCATTTCCCACCATCGAACCCATTGAACTTCTTGTAACTCGTCGGGAACATGTTGTACTCGTTGGTTGTACTACCTCCATATGGACGAATGGATACATGCTAATCGCCGTACCCTTTATAACGGGCGGTAGCTTGCGCCACCTAGCCTAGAAGCCTCTATTGTCGTCACGTTTTCAGTGTTGCCAGTAGAAACTCTCAGCCCCTCAGACCAAATATAAAACTTCAATAACATCGCGAAAAAAAATATTGTGACTTGTAGTTCTGGGTTATTTGTTCAGGTGTGTCTACTAATGCGTTGAACCAATTTTGAGGCAAATCAGTGACTATCAATATTTCGCCGCCCTTTAGAGCCCAGACATGGCTTACATCGACATCACATCAGCTGTGCTGCCATCATGGTGACCATGCTGATGAGTGCGTAGTGCGATCACATCACATGCAAGCCATGCATACTTCTTGGGCTGGCTCGAAACGGTACGGTACAAACAATATTAGTGCTGTGCGAATATTCGAACAGCAGTTTCGAATAATACGCAATTCGATGTCCGTTTCCAGATGTACTGCGATATTCGTACTTTTCAAAGTGTTGATCGCGACGAGTTAGCCCCGTTGAGTGCGCTTCTGATTGAGCACCCATGCACTGCGGGAAAGCAATACCCGTGAAGCTCGCGGTCGCCTCGCGTATTGCTTCCCCGCAGTGCTCAAGTGCTCGATCAGAAGCGCACTCAACGAAGCTAACCCACCGCGATTATGCAAGAGCATGTGTTAGGCAGCGATGTCTTGACAGCCCGCACACATCCTTCGTGTTTGTTTGTTTTTTGGCAAATGTGAAGTTGTGGAACGAATATTCGCACATAGTAAGCGGATCTATAAATCCCATCGGTTAGGATAGCTGCGACAATTTTGTCGTTTTCATGCCACAGTTCATAAACATAGCTATATTAGAATTAACTGATGTTAACGTGGACAAATGGAAGGTCGGGAACAACCTTCACGAGTTCAGCTGAATTTTCGTTTAAGCATGGTGCACCATAGTGAAAGGCAAGCAGCTACGTTTCATGAAGGAAGCTAGGCATTAAACAAAAATAATATTAATAATTACATCACTACACTATGAGAGGCAAGCAACTACGTTACACGAAGGAAGCTAAACATTAAAAAAAACATAATTACGTCACCACACTAAAGCTCAAGATAGAGTTGCGCCTTGTTAGCTCTGCGCTTACTCAAGTACCATATTTAGAGAACAGCGCTCGATCTGTCCAATGGCACTTTAGTAGTGACATGGTGCGCATTCGTCCTGGGACTGTTCGCATCAGTAGACCAAGGACAAACTTCGCTAGAAGATAATAGGGGTTTTCGTAGATCGCTTCCGCCGTCCCACAACACTCTCCGCAACTCGCTACGACACTCGAAACTCTACAGTCAAGGCCATCGGTGCGCAGGCGCAGTAGCGGCTTCTTCGTTGCGGAAGGCTTAGCGGAGGGGGAAACGCGGTCTACGAAAACTCCCTAATAGGGAGCTTTCGTAGATGGTTTTCGCCGTCCCGCAACGCTCTCCGCAGCCCGCTATGACACCCGAAACTCTACAGCCAAGGCCATCGGCGCGCAGGCGCTGTAGCGACTTCTTCGTTGCAAAGGGATTAGCGGATGGGGGAACGCGTATCATCAAAACTAAGCAACGCTCGTAAGCGTTTTTTTTTTTTTATCCTAAGAGTTTTTGTAAAGGTCGTTTAAATTAATCGGGGTACGTGGGCTACAAAGGGAAGGTGTGACGACCACTCGAGCGGGAGCAATCCCGTTTTTCAGCCGACAGAGCAGATTGCAATCCGTGTGTGTGTGGATGTGTTGTCTTTATATATACATATATTTTTTTTTTTATGGGGGGGGGGGGGGGGGGTGTCAGCAACTCCATCTTGCACTCCCACTGAGTAGTGGAGAGTGTGGGCGAGAGAAGAAGCGATCGCGGAGTGCAGTTCCGAAGGCTGAATCGCGGGATCAGGATATCGCCCGTGGAGCAAAGCGAGCTATTGTCATGCCTTCCTTACAGACCACCCAAGTACTGTCTGGTCTGCTAAAATGACTTTCCGTAAGCGCCTCTTCGTTACTAGAGCAGGTACTTAGCAGGCTTTGATTCGTGCGTCCATTTCTGCTCAGTTTTTAAGCGCTGCTCTTAGGCGCCCGTTTCCTCGTTTCGCGGCGTCGGCATCGGCGTCGCCGTCGGCGTCACCGCCTCGCTATATTTAACGGGAAATCGAATTGGTGTTGAGGTCACGTGACGCCAATTTTCCCGCTAAATCTAGCGGAGAAACTGTATTTGTTCATGGGCGAAGTGACACGAAGTCACGTGACGTCATTTTCGTCGCAGAATTTAGTGGGGAAACTGAATTGTTGTTGAGGTCACGTGGCGTCAATATTGCCGCTAAATTTAGGGTACAAAACTTCTCCGCTAAAATTAGCCGAAAAATTTTCCCGCTAAATTTAGCGGGAAATTTTTCCCGCTAAATTTTCCCCGCGGGTTAAAAGAGGAGGGGGTGGGTACGGAGGGGCATACCCTCCCCCTCCTCCTCAAAAGCTGCTCTCTAATTTCGCATTACAGAGATTTGTAAACGTCTTTAATTTTTGGAGAGAGTTAATGCGCCGTGATGCTTATCACACTTCCAGTAAAAAGAACGGTTGATCATGTGAGAGACGACTAGTTACGCCCAAAAGAATGATGTATCCAGTGTCCCGGGACAACTAAATATCTGGCCAAAAAAAGCTTTAAAAATATTTTACGGTTGTCGCCCATACCCAACCAGCCCATCGCCGTCTCTTTTGGCGTAATGCAGAAAAAGAAAAGGCCAGGGCTGACATATTTGTGCATTTCCCAGAGGATCGACTTTACTATGGGAACACACGTGGTTCAAGAAGATCAGAAATAACACTCACACGAATATCGACATCATTACTGTGTCATCAGTTCAAACAAAACTCGTGACATCGCGACGAAGATGTGTTGAGATACTTACATGGACGCCGGAAAGAGGGGGGGGGGGGGCTCAGTGGCGTTTCATCCCCCCAACCCCCAGAATAATACTTGGGGGGGGGGGGGGAGGGAAGGGGTTATGATGCCAGGCGCTCGTCAGGAAGTGATCACGTGCGTCGTGATGATTTCGAATATAAAATAGAAATCGCCGCACACAACGTAGTGAACGGAACAAATACTAACTCGCTGAGATAGCGTTCTCTCTCGAAGGAAACTCGCATTGTAATATCTAAGTTTCGTTTAAAGAAAACAACATAAACAATAAAGAAAAACGGAAAAACGAAACTTGGTTTTAGCACCCCCACCCCCCTCCCTTTTTCCACTAGCAATATTGTCACGAATGACAATTGATGAGGCGGCGAATAACTGGAGAAACTGAACGTTTAATGGGGCGAACTTGTGCCCAAAAACAAAATGTAAGAAAGGCGAGCGTTGTAGGCGTCGATGTCGGCGAAACAGCAGGATCGAGCGCTGGGGCGGAACTGACCCCGTGCCGCCAAGCGGAGCATCCTTTGTACCCGCGTGAGTTGCGTTCAGCTCAGATACAAACCAGGCTACCAGGCTACTGCTACCAGGCTACTGCTGCCACGGCTTTGTCCACACGAAGAAAAACTTCAGAAGCGTTGAAAAGTGGGATTATACGGTGTAATTTTCTAGCAGCACTATAGTCGGTGACAGGTCAAGAACGAAGTGGAAGCTCCTCCCACCCCTTTCCACTTCAGCGGAGCGAACGGTGGAGAGGAGGTTGCCTCCTCTCCACCGTTCGTTCCACTAAAGTGGAAAGGGGTGGGAGGAGCTTCCACTTCGTTCTTGACCTGTCACCGACTATAGACGTCTGCTGCAGGTTTAGAATAACAGGAAATGGCATTCCCACAAAAGCTCTGCTTTTCGTGACTGGAGGTTTCCTCCTTTCCACTCGCCTCCTATCCAGCGTACGCTCTGCTAAACTAAGAAGAGTGGAGGGCTTCCTGGGGGGGGGGGGGGGGGGGGGCTTGTGGCGTAGTAAGGGGGGAAAGGGGGGGGGGGCTACGAAAGAACTAAGGGCCCCGGGTGCAGGATGGCCTAGCTACGCCACTGAGGTCTTGTCCTGCTTTTCTTAACCTTAGTGGGCCACGCATATCTGAACGTGATCTCCTGGTAGCTACTGAAAATCTAAAGCTTATAGTAGAATATACCTTTGACAAAATCGCCGATTCACACTGAGAATGTGTAATTGGGACAGAAACGCTAATCGGTCGGACTCTAATGATACCGCGTCACGAGGCGACCATCATTCCGATGGTTCGCGCCATGCGTGGCCTTAGTAGAGCGATTCCACGGTCATTTTAAACCGACCCGCCATTTGGTCGCGCGCTCCAAGAACGTCAAAAAAGCTGGGTCAACCCTTTCCGACCTCACACAAGGAAGCCCCGCCACGCTCGCTGCGACCCCCTTTCTGGCCTTCGTATTCGACTGTATATAAATACATCTTTCTCTGCCAAGGACATCACCCGCCGATTATCCCACCACCGAAATCACTGCGGTTTCTCTCCTTTTTGTGTGTAGACTCGCCTCAGCTCGAACCTCTCCCCCACTAGCCGCTAGGTAACCCAGTGCGCTGTAACGTTCACGTTTCCTCGTTGAGGTCAGTGACCCTAGATCGTCTCTGGACGCGTCCGTCGCCCAGGTAGGGCCGGACACGAGGCGGCAACATGTTGCAAACGCTTGTCGTCTAAATCCCACTTGTGGTCCCACGCGGCGACCGCAACCGGCGACCTCCAGCATCTTGAAGTGGCGACGCTCCTTAACCACCCTCGCACTCCTCCACTTCCGCCAGCTCGACCGTGCAGGAACCACGACTTATTTTTTGTTTTGTTTTCTGAAGAAGCCAAAGTGAAACAAAACCAGGTTCCCTCAACCGAAACCGGAATTCGTACCGGCCCCAAAAGCGGCACGAAGCAGCGAAGCGAGAGAGCGCCAAGAAAACTAAAATCAAACACCAATCTATGCGGGACGATGAATTAAAAACGAGTAACTCTAAGGCAACTGCGCGTCCTAATGTGGATCTTTTGTTCACGACCTGTTGACTTACAATACTCTTATGCTTGCGTTCGTGAGTTAGTCATAGCAGGTGCGCGCGGATCAAGTAATGATGCTCACTGACACAGTGACACAGCTGACACAACATCAGTGTACTGAGCGGCCTGCAGGCGTTAACACGACATGCTAAAACGTCAGTCTCCAGATTAATTGGTCTTGGCAGGCAGCTCGTTTAGGCCTCTTCTTCCTTGCTCAGACATGTATAATAGAGCAGACCGGAACGATAAACGCACCTTTCTTGTCGCCGACTGACAATGCCGGAAAAATCCAAAGATGTCCCGATGCTTGGTGCAAAGTTCACGGAACTGTCGGGTTCTAGTAGTCCAAGTTCAAGTAAATTTTCTGCCCAAAATTGTCACTTTTGGAGCTCATGAGTGGCTCGCGCTGCCAGAGTCTCGGCCGAAACTAGAACGCCGCAGAGCTTTGAACTTGCTCGGTGGCTTTCCCCGTTAGGTTTTCCCTCGCTCCCATCCCCGACGAATTCTTCTTTCTGTCGGAGAGAGAGAAGGCGCGCAAAACCCAGTTGCGTTTCCTTTTTTCTTTTTCTTCTTTATTTATAGTAGCAGGGTGCCTGAATTCACTCCCTCCCACACGCCTCGGAGGGAAAGGGAATCACAAAGGCCCGCTCGTTAACGCACCAACAGGTGCGAGCTACCATCGTATATCGTTTGCTTGCTCGCATGAAGCGTTTGCTTTAACCTTCTTTTCATCTTATAATAATAATAATAATAATAATAATAATAATAATAATAATAATAATAATAATAATAATAATAATAATAATAATAATAATAATAATAATAATAATAATAATAATAATAATAATAATAATAATAATAATAATGAATGTTTATTCAACACTGAAAGGTTGCGGCACCACAGAAAGGTCGTAGGCCCGTACCTGACGCTTTCATGGCATGGATCGAGCTGAGTTACCGCGTAAATGTCAATATTAGCGGTTAAGGCAGTGGTGGGTAAAGCAGCTCTCAAAAGTATTAGTAATTAAGTACAAAATAAATTCGAGGTTATGTACATCAAGTAAAGTAGTAAGTACACCGGGTGCGATGTACTTAAAACAAAGTACTATAAATACAATGTACTTTCAAAGTACAAGTAATTTTTAGTACAATCTGCCCTTTCATTTCCCTAAACAACTTTTTTTATGGATTTTTTAGGTGTAATTGGGGGTGCGTCAGTTATTTTCGGAAATGGCGGCGAAAACAACGCTTTGATATATATTACTAAAGAGCAGTGGGTACCTAACAGAGGCCCGTTCCACCGGTTATAGTGCACGTGTGTATAAACCGCTTCTTTTCCTATAATTTGTTTGGTTTGTTTAAACTCGTAGATTGAGTTAAAACTGTAAAAATTCTGGTTGCTAGTCGCCTGCCGCGTCCCACACACAAGCCTTCTTAGCTTACGTGGTGGGTACAGAGCGAAATGTATTCAAAAAAGAAAATAAACTGTATTGTATTGTATTGTATTGTACTGTATTGTATTGGATGACGCCAAATGACTTCTGAGTTGACAAAACATCATTTTGTGATAAAAATTTAACAATACCAAATTTCGAGAGTGTACTTTGAAGTCGGGAATTGCACTTCCCTCAAAAGGTACAGAAAAAAAATATTAAAAAACAACTACATACTCAGACAGAATGTACTTCAAAGAAAAGAACCACCTTGAAGTAGTACTTTGAGTACAAATGTACTTAAAGTACAATGTACTTAAAGTACTTCCCAGCGCTGGGTTAAAGCCATAGCAAGTCTTTGTAAACGAGTTCCACTGATGACACATGGATTTGTTCCAAGTTTTGGATTAATAAATAGTGCACAATTTGAGCAGAGAGTTCAGACCAGGGGCGCCAGGGGTGTATCAACTAGGGTCAGTATCAAGAGTTGGAAGGGGCGCAGAGCAGTGCGACGTCATGCTGGGCCGCTGGGGCCGCCTTGTAAGTTGCCTGTACGTTTCCCAATTCGAATGTATTGTGGCCCATTGGCGGAAATGTTCTTTTGTTTCAAGCTTTAGTTCCCAAGAAAAGTGACTATGTAAATCCAATTTGATAGGCCTTATTTCCTTGGAAAGCGTGTCGCATCCAAAGCAGATCAGTTGATGCGAGCTACACAGTGGACAGATGGCGATAGTTACTACCATATACGGCTCTGGTTACTACTGTTAAACAAACAACAAAACAACCCATTTATTTGTCCACCTTCAAATAAATTCAATCAATTCAATTCGTTGAGTAAAGCTATGGTGATTGTAAAGCGTACATATTTATTGAGTATTCGAGAAATACTAAATACAGTTCGGTTATAAATCTTGAGCACAAACCCTACTTTCATAATTAAAAAACAAAAGCTTAACTAATCGACTAAATAAATGGTAGCTAGCGTCATCTGGACCCTATATAGCGAAGCGAATTTAAGAAGTACAATTATTTTTGTTGTTACATATTAACGCTATTATTATTTATTTTTTTAGAAATACCACGATGCAACTTATAATGATATTGTTTACGTGCAGTGTTTGCATATTAATCAGCGAAAGCGATCTCCCTCCACTAATATCTATCCAGTGCACTGCCCCCGAGGCCAGCTGTAGCGCCGCGCCGCCGTCCAAACATTGCAGACAAAACAACGGCAACAACTTTATCACTTCACGCAGTTCACATCGTCGTTCGCGGGGTTATGTGGCAGCGTCGACATCGCCGCAGCTGTTATTTCTCTCCTACGTAAGCGCCAGCGCTACCGCAGGCCAGAAGTGCAGCCGTACTTGCGTGCATTCGGACGGAATTACGCACAGAAAACGCACCGACTGCCTTGTTTATGAGGTACAAGAGGGACCATGTCAAAGCTCTACAACCCAGTCACTGCCTGTCTCAAAAAGGTATCGGTCTTTTCGTGGTTTAATTTAATTTCATTTAATTTGGAAACCTGTCTGCTGTAACTCGCCGTCATACGCTTGTTGTACCTTTTGATGTTATTGAAAGTTGAAAAATGCAATGACTTCTCTTTTTATGCAGCCAATGCGTGAAGATGCGTCGACGGGGGACAGCGACAAAAAGAATGACGAAAGTAAGCCCGAAGTGTCGATTTCGGAGAGTATTAGTCAGTCGGGATGGCATTCGCCTTGTGGCAGCTGCAGGCGCTTTGTGGTGCTGCGTAGTTTGTACGCTTCGTTAAAGCTTTTCCCACCATTTTCAATCGGCATCGTGCATGCAGTCGCGGATGAAATGAGCTGAAACGCATGACATTTGCACTTGCGCGTTGTCAGCTCACGAGGAATGACTGTTCGCACGTGCGAAGGTTGTACATTTAAAATACACGCTCATCGAAAAGGCACCCCCAGTAACACAATATAGTCTACTCAATTCCAGCCGCATTCTTAACGAACTGCATAACGAATCTGTTTCCAGTGCAAAGAAACATGAATTCATACCACTCCTCAAACGGTTCTCGACTTGGCTTTTAGCCCAGCCCAGCCCCCTTTTCCAAATATCAGCACCCAATTTTAAGTTGTACCAGCTCCAAATTACGCACAAACTAACCACTGTTTCACTCAATTCTTGATCCACGCTTTAGCCATATAACAGAAGGTAATGCTAAAGCGCCGTTCACATATATGCGACCGAGAGAGACCAGACCGTTTTGAAGCCTCCGACGTCTTAGAACCGGGTGCGCCGCAGCGGAGCAGGTCCCAAGAGATCGCAAGAGGCTTTAAAACCGGTCTGGTCTCCTCTCGGTCGTCAAGAGTGTGAATGGGCCTTAAGAGTCGTTAAATGCTTTGCACAATTTTCATGCAGAGAAGTCTCCTGCATCCAGTCCAACCAGCGGAGAGGCTCCCACAGGCTGGATGAGAAGCATAACGTCGGGATTGTACAACGCCAGCGTCGGAAGTGTCAAATGGGTTGCAACGACCACCTACAACGTCGGATCTGGTGTCGTCAGCACGGGATCCAGCCTGGCCCAAAAAGCAGTCCGCAAAGAAAGCAAAAGCAAGAACGAGTGATCCCTACACAGTCGTATCCTACCACAACAAAAAAACAAAACAGCCAGGGGCAGGTTTGCAAGTACACATTGCAGCTGCGGAGCAACACACGAGACGATGTGGCGAGCAGAAAGTCAATGTTCCATCCAATCCCGACATCCCCATCCTCTTCAAGGTTGCCAAAATAGCAAGCTGTGGATCAATGTCTCATTCAGGCTAGGACACATTTCCGTCTTACGTTACCAGTACTGCAACTGACCAAGATGCACGTGGCTTTTTCGTGGTGGGGATGTTTGAAATAGTCGTGCAGTGCTGTTCTGTAAAGTCTTTCAGTATGTGTACAAATGCTTGTGAACCACAGTGCTGAACTGCAGAAAGTGCCTTTGTCCAACAGTTGTCTTTCTACATGGTGGGTAGATTGTCATCTTCAGTTTCTTCGTCAGGTAAGGGGGCTGCTGGAATGCTAGTTTCACAACACCTCTGGAGATACATTGACATGGCAGGGTTATGTGGAGTAATGCTGTTTCAAACAGATCCCCACAATGTCAGAAACCTGGGCAATTAAATGCTTAAGACCAGCCAGATACATCGTTGCATGGCAAGTCCTTTAACCATAACTAGAATCCTTTGCCACGTTGCAGCTTTGTGGGTACTAATTTCGAGTTTTGAGGATTGTGGCCGGTTTCAGACTACTTGGGTCCATTAGATGTTTCTATACAAGGGAATGCCACTTACCTTTGTTGAGCACCAAACTCAACACTTAAAAGCAGTCGTTGGCAGCATGTTTTTTTTTGCTTGGAGGCACTGCTATGTTTGATTATGAGCAAGATGCCACAACTAGCCTTTTTTGTGTTTTGCTGTTCGATACAAGTAGGGTGTACCATGATGCCCCTTCCAGGCCTTGAAAATTTATCTAGTCTCCTGCTTCATGTTCACTATTTTTCCTTATTTTTGGTGCATTTACATTTTCTTTACATACGAAACAGCCCAGGCAAAGGTTCTAGTCAGTATAAATAAAAAAAAAACTCAAATCCCAATTTCAACAACAGGTCTACTTGCATGAGGGTACATGTGTTGCTTGAAAATCCGAGGAAGTCAATTAAATCAACACGCCGCTTATGTGTCGGACTGCAAACCAGCAAAACCAGATGCAGTGTTGTGCAAAACAATTTTTAATCGGAATTTGCGCAATTAAGGACATGTACAAAATGAAAGTCTTGCAAACTTAACGTCGGATGGGCAGTAATTTCACCAGACGAAACGGTTAGAGGAACGAGTGAACTTTACAACCAACACCCTCCTTCCACCGAAACTATTGTACGCACAATTTCTGAAAATAAAACCGGCATCTGTCCTTTGACAGATGTCCAACGCTGTATGTACCTCCGTCGTATTTACACTATTTACAACTCGTGAGGGGTGATTATACACAGATATATATATATATATATATAAATAAAACCGAACTGAAGGATGAGCCCAGAATGTTCTAAAACGGGGAGAAGGGTGGCACGGAATGAGCCCACACACTTTATGAAAGCGGGAGTGGGACAGTGAAGGCTCTGCAAAGTTCCTTGCAGCCAGTTTAGAGCTTCAGGTGCTAAGGCACTGCGTTGCCCCGTTCCCATACAGTGCTGTCACAGCTACCATGATGGTGCTCGCAAGCCTCCCTCGGACGAGGTGCGAAAGCAGCTGGGGCGGTCGAATCGTCAAAATGGAGTACGGGCAGGCCTAGAAAGAGGAATCCGAAACGGTCCTTCGGCACAAGTTCCCGCGTCGAAGTTTGCGTGGGCTAAAAACTGCGACCGCGACGTGTGAACCCCGAAAGACGCGTGCCCCAGACAGAATTCATAGAAAGAGAATTATGAATTTTAAAAGATAAAAAGGACGACGGGGAAAAACGTTTCCCCCAAGTTCGAAAGAAGCGCCGAAATTAAAAAACATTGCTTCCGATTTAGGGACAGCTGTGTAAATTCTTAAAAGCAATGAAGCATGGAAATTAGTGGTTATAAAGGAAAGAAAGGGACAACAGAATTCATAGAAAGAGAATTATGGATTTTAAAAGATGAAAAGGACGACGGGGAAAAACGTTTCCCCCAAGTTCGAAAGAAGCGCCGAAATTAAAAACATTGCTTCCAATTTAGGGACAGCTGTGTAAATTCTTAAAAGCAATGAAGCATGAAAATTAGTGGTTATAAAGAAAAGAAAGGGACAGCTAAAAGGGTTATAAAAAGAAAAGATGAAAGGGGGGGGGGGACGGACCGCGCCACACTTCCTCCTAAGGCGAGCGAATTCAAGCAATAGCGACATTCTCATCGTTGCCTCCGTCGTCGGAATCGTCTGCGAGGGCGGCTATTGCGGCCGCCTTGGCGCGCATCCGCGCCCTCGCGTGGTTGCCAGGTGGCGGCCTCTCGCCGCCGATCCGGGCTTCTCTGCTACCGTCCCGGCAGGACTCCAGCACCAGTGGGTTCTCCCGCAGCACGTCCCCGGGGTCCTCGATCCGCACCCTCGGCACCACCTGCTTGGCCTGCAAAGAGACGCGTGAGGTGACCCTGCGGTGGCCATGGTGTGTGGAACGAGTCTTTGATAGATGTGCCTAACCTTCGTTTCACCGCAAGTAAGAGCATGGTCAAAGGCTGCAGTATGTGCAAACGCATACACATGCTAAATGCGTAGGGTCACGGTCACTACGTTTGATTGGAATGGCTCGTGGGTTCTCAAACTGGGCTCCCCGAGGGATTCCCAGGGTACACTCAAAGGTTCCCCAGGGTACACTCAAAGGTTCGCCAGGGTACCCTCAAGGGTTCCCCCAGGCTTCCACATCTTCCTTGTTCCTGCCCCCAAGTACAGCATCCTCCAGTTTAAGCGCTAGTATTTTAGAGCGCAGCTCTTGTCCGTGTATGACACTATAACCGTGAGAAACGTGAAAGAAAGTCCCAACAAAACAGCTCCTAGACAGCCACAGGCTGGGAGAATGCGCATAGTTCCAAGGAAGGCCACCCCACAGAGAAGCCCTCTTCTTGGCGCTCCGGCCCACCGTCAAGAAGGAGTACTCGGCTGCCGCTCTCGTGTCGGTCATTGCCAGAGAAGGGTGGGGGCTGCGATCGTTTCTGCTCCCCTCGGCGCCGAGGAGCATGGCAGCGCCCAAGGCATCTATATCATCAGCGGCCGCAACCTCGACAGTAGCAAAGCGTGGCCGTCCACGCCAGTACATCGCAGACAAACTAAGGGAGCGGAAGAACGACATTCATGTTTTTGCATTCACAAATCGTAAAAAGCGCTTAGGTGTCCTCGGAATTTTAAGAGGTTGAGGAGACCAAGGCAGGGAAGAGCTTCAGATGTACCGCCTCCAGCGCAAGCTTTCCACCATCGACGGCTCTTCGGCGCCTTGTGCACCTGGAGCGCGCGCAGTCAAAGCGCGGCAGAACGCATGAAACGCGTGCCGGAGGTTGGGCGTTCGAAAGACACACCCCACCGTTCTCGTTCCGTCTGCCACTATTGGAAGCGTGCGTCGAGACTGAGGCTTCACGGCGCAGCTCGTAGCAGAAGTATTTCGCGTACGTCGCACGTAGCGGTCAACCTTTGTTTCCCAGCAAAGTCCGCCTGCCCGAGCACAGTACCATCCGAAACGTTCGAGGCCACGCTCGGCACTACACTAAAATTAAGAACACGTACCCTCCATGCGCCGGTGAAAACGGCCGCAATCATCCCGATCCCAATTTGTTTACTCGATCCGCACCGGTGAGCAATCTAATAATAAGAGGAGCGGAAAATACTTCTGTAAATTTTATCGCTTAGCAAATATTGTCCCATAGTGATTTCTGGACCGTCGAACGCGCTTCGTAGAGATGTATTCCGGCGTAGATAAACGAGAAACATGGCAGTGTGTTGCAGTCTCTGGCGCTTACAATTGCGGGGGCATACCATACATTGCCGCACATAGGTCTACCTAGTGCCACTAAATAAGCTACCCTTCAGAGTAACGACACTTACCCATCTTGAGCAGTTTGAGACAAAGTAAAGCAATATTACATGAGCTTCCTAACAGCAAATGTTATGCGGAGGAAGTCACACTTTTGAAACATGACGATCGGCACTTCCGTCTGCTCTGCATAAGCACCAAGATGGCGGCGCCCACAACAGTGTCGGGTAACAGAGTGCCGATACCCTAAGCATAGCTCATTTAGTGGCTTTAGTATAGGCCAGGGGTGGCCAAGCTGCGGCTCTTCGCGTATTAAAGTGCGGCTCGCGGCTCCCTTCCCTAACCCCCCCCCCCTCGCACACACACACGCACACTCCCCCGCCTCCCTCCCGGTCACACCAGCACTTCCCCAAAAAGAGAAATGGAACGCGTTTTAAATTGAAAGACAGGTTGCAGTTTGGTAGTCTTCGTACGTACAGTTGGATTGCTTTTGACTCGGATAGATTGAAAGTAGTTCGAGTTTCGTTTATTGCTCTAAACAAAAGTCGCCCCCCCCCCCCTTTCCACGGCTCTTGGAAGTTTCGTGGTTTTGTTTGCGGCTCTTAGGCCGGGTCAACCTGGCCACCCTTGGTATAGGCCATAGGGCGTATAGTCTTCAAATATTACTACCATACAAAAAAAAAAGAAGAGAAAAAACCGCTTTTGAATTACCCTATATATACGAAGTATATATAGGGTGGTTCAAGTCACTAGGCTCGATCTAAAATGGACCTTAAAAATCGACGCCTGCACGTAGCAATCTAAACTTTGTCAAAGGTGCATTTCACAGGTCTGTTTTTTCTTGCAAGATTACAAAGCGTAGCTCCCTTTCTGTAAAAATAGGGCCAAAAAACTTGCCAGGGTCAACGGCGGGCGGCGACGCAGACGACCAAGTCGAGTAGCGGGGCGTGTGACGCTCGTATCGACAGATGGCGCTACCTCCATATTGAGACTGCTCGCGACCACCGTGGTTTATTAAAATGAACAAAATCTTTTTGCAATGTACCTCTGGTTAAGTAATAAATGCAGACAATAAAAGCAAAAAGCAAAGAAGCTTAAAAAAAAAAAAAAAAAAAGGTCTTTGCATAACGACGGCGCTTTTGCTGCCAACGGATTTCGTCTCGAGTGTAGTCTGCTTTCTTTCGCTGGTCGGCTACACCTTCCGAACGCTGCTCCCGACGCCGTCTATCAGTACGAGTGCATTACGCGTCCCAGAACTCGACTTGGTCGTCTGCGTCGCCGCCCGCTGTTGACGCTGGCAAGTTTTTTGGCCCCATTTTTTACATAAAGGGAGCTACGCTTTGTGATTTTACAAGGAAAAACCGACCTGTGGAATGTACCTTTGACGAAAAGTCTAGATTGCTACGTGCAGGCGTCGATTTTTACGGTCCATTTTAGATCGAGCCTGATGACTTAGGACAACCTACATATTACATATACATATTTTTATTGGTTAGACTTTGGGGGTATAGGCCTACATTCGGAGTCGACCTATACGTGGCGATGTACAGTAATTGAATTGGAGCTTGGAACAAGCAGTGATGGAAGCGGCATTTGACCTTTTGTAGCAGGTTCTGTAGCAGGCAAAATATTGATTTGGAGCAGCCATTGACGCTTTTGGAGCAGATGCCAACATCTGTTAGCACATCACTTGAGAATGAAAAAAATTGACTGTATCTCTAAATGAGTTCATTTATGATAGTGATCGAGGGTTCCTATTTAATACTCGAGCACATTACCTACTACCGTTTGTGATAAGAATAGAGAGGGCGTAAAAGGAACACGGTCTTCTTAAACAAGGCTCTAATCAGAGAAGGTTTCATTTACAATGGGTATTAAAAAATGGTTGAAATGTGAATCATAGTGCATTGGGATAAATCCTCTCTCCCCTCCCCATTTTACACTCGGTGGTTTCCTTAGCCTGTAAATATTTCTGTAAAATTCCAGGAAGAACCAGCATATCCGCTAACGCTTCTACCAATATAAATGCGTCTAAAGTTCAATGAGCCTATCAAACTCAAGATTTCAATATCATAAACTGCCAAAACCACCGCCCAAATATATTATAAAAGCCTACACTTGCACTTTAAAGGTATCACTGCTCTATAGCGGTGTAGGAACCAGGGTCACGTCAAAGTTCACTGCTCTTTCGAACGACAGCTTGACTACCGTATTGATTCAAATATATATAGACTCATGTTCCCTTCTCTCTGTCTTTTAATTAGAGATTAATTTACAATTAGGACAAAGAAGGTCGACCTGTAATAATACTGAGCATAATTTGCGTGCCTATCGCGCCAAGCCAGGCGCTTCCCCATGTCAGCCGCTGCTCCTAGCACTCCGGTGCAAAGCGGTGAAGCTCGACGCGCGCACGCTGGTGAGAGGCGGTGAGGGTTGACGCGAGCTGCGCAAGTGCCACGGTACTCTGCAGCCACGAAAACGAAGGCATGTGGCAGACATGAGAATCAAGTGATCTTATCAGGAGTACAAGACCCTGGTTCTTTTTTGTAACAGTAGCCGCAGTCAGCCATCCTACAATTTTGCAAAAGTTTTCTCGGGGACTCTTAGTTCCTGACATCGACGATATCGTCTGGAAATTTAGTCGATGTCGGCGATCAACCAGCCAGCGCATCAACCGGCCAGAGCGGTTGACGCCCTCAGCATCAGCGGCTCTGGCCGGTTGATTCGCAGCATCAAAGCGCGACATCATGACATTCGTCATCTCCTTGTATGCGTTCGTTGATCGGCTAAACCAATCAAATGCGGCGAATGTCCCATGACTTGAGCTTTTAGCGTATGTTTGTGGTTGTATGTGTTCGAGCCTTCGGCTGTACTCTGACCTAAGACGGAAACAAACTATACGGTGAGTAGAGACGCTGTGAAATTTATATTTGTACACTTTTTCTTTCCTTCTACTTCTCTGAATAATAGGGTCGACCAATAACAAAATATATATATTTCTTGCTTTAAGCCTATCTCGGCGCAGGTGTGGCGCAATTCTCAGCAAAAATGGCATTTTGGCACAATATGTAGCAGACTTCCCTTCATGGCGCAATTTGGCGCAAATGGCGCAGCACTTCCATCACTGAACAAGACTTCTGTGGGTTGAACGACACGAGAACACACACACACAGCGACATTGGACATGGATAAGTTTTCGAAAGTCAAGGTGCCAAACCTTTCCTCCAGATCAAGATCAAGGAACACATCCAAGGCGCGAGTGGGGCCACTCCAGGCCTGAGAAGGCAGATGTAACGCGGATGCCGTCGTTTGTGTAGCTGCCGAGGCGGATCGGCGCGCCCCCTTTACGTGTCGCACACTACCCAATATGACGCCTTCGGGAGCCACGCCCCTTACCACAACGACGAGATGTCACTCTGCAGCTTCCTGAAAATTCCCTTTGAAGCATTATTTGCGCTACTAGGAGCCTGTTTATACAGTCGACTTCCAAAGCCAGAGTTTAAAGGGGAGGCGTCGCCACATTCGGAAGCTCCGAGGGGGGGGGGGACTCACCGCCTTCCGCTTTCTGCTCTCGCCGGAAGGAGCCTGGCTCGGGGCCTGGCTGGTGGCTTGGCTGGTGCCAAAATCATCCAGCTCCTCGAAGTGCTGCCTCCGGGAGAGTAGCGTCAACTGCAGCGTGTCCATGCCGGCATCGAGGACGCCGTCTGTGGTCAGTGCCACATTGCGGTTGTTTGCCTGCAATGGCCGCAGCAACAGAGATTGGTTTGTGCGTTTGTCCTCTTTTCTGCAGCCGTTTAGGGTGCGACCTTCCGTGGTCTTGCCTAGCAAGTTATTTTAGACTGAGCGACACGCAGGCACTTTAGTGAGCCAGCTGGTTACCTAGAGGACCGGCTATCGAGATGCTAGAAGATTTTTTATTACTCTTGTAAGATTATTGATCCCCTATTTTATGTTATATAGCACAACTTAAGGATCTCGCTAAATCCCCAACTTCGCGATTTCCGCAGAACTTCGTCTCAGTAAATATACATCAACAGGCTCGGAAAGCCCGCCAAAACGCAGCAACCGGAAGTCTCTCGGGAGCCAAGAAGCGGCCTTGCGTTTGTAAACAGTAAAAAGGTCTACAGCCGGGTAAAAGAGCAGAATAGCCGTAAGGTACTAAATGCACGGCTGCACAAATGGCAGCAAACACGGTTAAATCACCGCCGTCATTTATTTTTCCTCGAAAACCCGCATGGGTCAAAGGACAGAAGGCAAGGCGACCAAAAAAGGGGACAGTGATAAACGGCAACAAACAAATGCGGACAAAGCGAGGGAGGCAGAGAGCACACTCACCAGCTGCAAGGAGGCCACGAAGTAGCGTGGCACCTCCCAGACCGGTCCACCCTGGACCACGGACCGGAAGGCCATGCTTTGCTTGCTGGGACCGTCGCCAAAGCGATCCAGCAGACGACCGCAGTAGGTGCGGATGTCGTAGGAGCTCCCGCTGCTGCAAAGACACAAAAACGGATCTCGTGAAGAATCGTTCGGGTCCACGGCACGAAACAGGTACGAGCCGCAATGCCAGCCACAAACCGAAATGGGAGATATGGACAAGGCAATACCGAGGGTCAGAGTAAAGTAGCAGAAAGTTTCAGGGGCAATTTTCCCAGAGATCCAGCGCAAGGGTTCGCCGCGAGATACAACACCCTGCGGGTCACTTAGTTGGGGAGAACCGGCGTGGAAGGCAGTCATGCGACCGACACACCGACAACCTACATAATAAATTCTCGCGCTAGGTTCCTAGGAATCGAGGTGTTTACAGAGTTCTTTCCTGGACTCCCGAAGCACCCAAACTTTCCCGATCGTCCACGCTCCCAAGTAGTCATTTTCCACTTATGGCACTACCTCAACAGATCCCTTGGGCTCTACGCAGCTCTATCGCAACGACGCCAAAACCGAGAGGGGTCCGCCGGCTGCATACGAGGCAGACGGTCGCAATGCAGCAAGAAAACCGTGCGAGAAGGACGCCTTAACAAAAATTTGAGGGTGCAGACTAAAACCCAAAACAATGCCGCACACTGCCAGTAGCGCAAACACTGCAGTCAGAGCCGTCGATCACGCCCCGCATCCGCCGGATGCCGGCGGGTCACTTTCCGAGGAACGATGAAAGCGGCAACGCTTTGCGAGATGCCGAGCGAGGGCTTGCCCTTGACACCGGTGCTGGCAAACCAGGGTACGGAGCGAATTTGGGGCTGTTGTAGATTACCGTAGTCGTTGGCGACGAGAACGACAGAACATGCACGCTCTGCACGTCCCGTCAATGAAAACAATATCGGGATACACAGACACGAAAGACGCCCGACGAAGACTCCTTCCTAGCCGTGATGCTGCCTTCCATCTTTCCTCTCCCCTGATCTAGGGCTTACCTCCTCCTCCTCCTCCAAGGTCGGCCGGATCTTGTTCTCCCACTCGGCCACCCTCTTCTGTAGATCCGTCAGCTGAAAGCTGTTCATGGGCTCCTGCAAGACGCAAGCGGAACAGGCCGTCAATCGACGAGGGACGTCAAGCTCGCCCGTGCGTGTGCCACCTCTATGCTACGTGCGTAGCGAGAGGGATCGCGGAATCGCCTACCTGGCACTCCCGTAGGTAACTGTGGACGAGCGTGCCGTAAGAGTCCTTGTCGGAACCCTCTTCGGAGGCGGCTGCGGTGGCACCTGAGAAAGTGAAAGGTGCGTTAAAACGCCTCCATTCAATATCTCTAGAGCCACTTCGTTTTTGTCCGAGCAAAGCCGCAATGAATTTCACGCTACAACAACACCAGCACGTGTCGTCGGCACATGGTGCCACCGACCCACGCGGAGAGATGACACGCGGAGAGAGATGAAAGGTAAGACAGGAGGACGGACGACGACGGCGTAGAAGCTGCGACGATGGTTTTGTTGAAAGAGACTAATACGCTCAAGGATGGTTCATGCACTTGCGACGGCCGACAATTCTGAAAGGCTTAAGAACGTTTTGTAAGCCTCTTGGGACCGCTTACGACTGGACGACCGGTTGTAGGCAGCCACGAGAAGCTTAAAAACCGACTTTAAGCCATTCCGGTCGGTCGTAAGCAGTCTCATATGTGTGAACCAACCTCCGCCGTGTGTATGAGTGGAGTTAATTAGAGAGAATTGCAAACAAAACAAAAGTTACCGAACTGGTTAACTACACATTTCAGTATAAACTTGTTGTCACCCCAAAAAATCGTCTTGGAGCATCGCTACATGTTTGGAACTGAATCAATACCGCAACGAGATTGAAGTTCAGTGGAATCATGACATATGCACCACGGCGAGTACAATACGCATTCCACTCTCCAATCCTCGAGTTGTACAGCATTTGCGGGAAGCTAAAGCTGCCAGATCACTGCACGTTGGAGATGCTTCTTGGAATGTCCAGAACAGTTGAGCAACCCAGAGCTTATTTAGGTCTCACATATTTCTTTCCACAGTAAAGGTGCAAATCTCAGTGATGGAAGCAGCACTGAATCTTTTGTAGCAGGTAAAATATAGGTTGGGAGCAGCCACCGACACTTTTTGGAGCATAAGTCAACATCTGTTAGCCCGCCACCTCAAAATGTGATTGCATTGCACATGGGTTCATATTTGATAAAGATTCAAGTTTCCACTTTGATACTGAAGCATATTACTCACTATCTTGTGTAGTAAAGATAGACGGGACCCAAAAATAACACAGCCCTCTCTAGAAATGAGGCGTAGGTCAAAGTAGGTTCAATTTACGATGGGTATTTACAAAATAGTTGAAAAATGAAGCGTAGCTCAACGCTTCAGTTGAGATGAAGCATCTCTCTCTCTCCCCCCCCCCCACTTTTACGCTCTGTAGTTAATTTAGCCTGCAAATATAACTTCCGTAAAAAATCAACATGTCCGTTAAAATGTCTATCAATAAAAATCCCCTCTCCCTCTCCCCAAGGTTTATAGACACCGAACCCAAGATTTTTATAAACTGCAAACACAACCACCAGCAAATATTATGAAAACTATGTTTGATATGTTTGTGCTCTAAAATTGACATTAGAGGTTCATTAAGAGTCAAGACCAAAGAAGGTCAATCTGTAATAGTACTGAGCATAATTTCTGAGCCAATCACACTAACCCATGCGCTTCTTCACATCAGCCACTGCTCCTAGCACTCCGGTGCAAAGCAGTGAAGCGCTCTTGCGCCAGTGCGAGACTGTGAAGGTTGATGCAGAAGTGGCGCGAGTGCCACGGTAACTGTAGCCACAGCATAGAAGCATGTGGCAGACATAATATTCAAGTGATGTCATCAGGAGTTAAAGACCTTGGTTCTATCTTGTTACAGTAGCAGCTATCCCACTACCACACATTTTTCTCGCTCCTGACATGGCAGACATCATCTGGAACTTCGGACGATGACGGGGCCAGCGTGGCTGACGAGCGATTTCTACGCTTCATTTCATCTTAAGGGGGACACTAACCAGGGAAAAGAAATTTCTGCAAAAAAGTTGATCCTGAAAATAGCTACATTTACATCCACCGACATGTAGCGAGTATTCCGAGAAAGTTTATTTGTTTTACACTGCAGTTATTTTTTATAAATTATTTTCAGTGCAGCGATGCTGAAAAAAAGGTAGAGGTTAGAGCACTTTGATTGCGTTTTTCTCCGTTCCACTTTTTGGCGTACATTTATTTATTTATTTAAATACACCTTACACACCCTCAAGGGGCATTATTATGTAAGGGGCGGGGCAGAGGGTGTTGCAAAACAGAATAAATCAGTAAGTACAGAGCACAAAAGCAACAAAATTAACCGCACTTGAGAGACACGCATCAAGGGCCCCAAAAAGTAGTTAAATCTTGGTGAAAAAGAACTTGATTACGTTGACAAAGAATGTTATCGGGCAAGTTGTACCAGTCAGCAATGGAGGATGGCAAAAACAAGAAAAACAAGGATGACTTACAAGAGATAAGTTTAATCTTACATGAGATATCAATGCAGGCTGAAACATAAAACGGTTGAGAGAGAAGTGATGAGTGAAGTGATGGCGAGTAGTACATTTTATGCAGAAGACATAGCTTTGACACCCTGCGGCGTATCTGAAGTGAATGAAGGTCAGCACGAGCTTTAAGGTTGGTTACACTGGTATGACGCGAGGAATCAGAAAAGAATGAAACAAACGGCTCGGTTTTGGAGTGCTTCCAGTGAGGCAGATAAGTAATGATAATGAGGGTTCCAAATGCTGCAAGCGTATTCCAGGATCGGTCGAACAAGCAAGACGTATGTTAGTCGTTTAGGAGAAGATGGGGCAGAATTAAGGTTACGTTTTAAATAACCGAGACTACGGTTAGCTCTTGAAAGAATATAATTAATATGCATGTTCCATGATAGATCGGAGGTTAGGTGAACTCCTAGGTATTTGTAAGATTGGACAAATTCCAATGGGGTATTTTGAATGTGATATTGACTAGGGTACAAACAATAATTATTAGGGCGAATGAAACGAACCTGCTTGCATTTAGAAGAGTTTAAAACCATGAGCCAGTTAGTACACCATGAGCTGATATTTAGTAAGTCGTCTTGAAAGGCAGTAGAATCTGATGGGTTACTGATCCGACGATCAGTCAAGCAGTTAGGTAAATCGTTTATATAGATAGAAAAAAGAACCGGGCCCAGCACACTACCCTGAGGAATACCCGAGGTGACGGGAAGAGGATTTGAACGATGGTTGTTAGCGATAGTGTACTGGGTCCTGTTATGTAAAAGTCTAATCCATTTTAATACACACGGGTCAATATTTAGTGCAGATAATTACGAGAGCAAATGCTGATGAGGACTATCGTTTCAGTATGAAACTATCGAGACTTAATATTTGCGGCTTGTATGCCGAAACTATATGGAGCCAGTTACTATGAACTTAGATTTTGCATTTTCATGCTAATTTATTATGAAAATTGTAACTTGCAAAACTTATATGCAAAAAAAAAAATCATATTTTTTTAATTTGAAAATTGCATATTTTCCGAAATTTCTTTTCATAGCAACTAGCAACAGGTATTCCAGTATGCATTCCACCAGAAAATAATGTGGGTATCAACACTGTTTTTTAATGATAGATTCATTGAGCAGATTCCATGCGAAGCTATGCTTGACTTCGTTCTGGAGGTATAGTACCTCATAAAATTGGTTCACAGGGCTGAAGCTTTGCATGCCCTCCTTCTATATAGCTACAAACACCACCTGCAAATATCACACCAATTGACTGAGCGGTTCAAAAGTTGACATTCCCAGGAAGTGTCCCCATGAATCTGTGTGCTCTTTCACCTGTACTCTGACCCAATATGAAACAAACTACACAGTGGGTAGGGTAGATGCTGCAAAATGCATATTTGTACCAGTTTCGTTGCCTTCTACATTCCCTGAACATTAAAATCAACCAAAAAATATTATTAAGGCCCGTTCACACTCTTGCAACCGAGTACGACCGAGAGAGACGAGATCTGTTAAAACTTCTTACAATTTCTTAGGACGAGAGAACACACTAGCATCCTGGCGCCATCTATGCGGTGACCCTGGAACTGCATTTTACAAGAGCGAAGGTTTTGCGGGATTTCTGAGGTCAAATGTGCGTAATACCTATAAGAAAGGCTCGTTTATAACGTTTACAAAAGTTTTTCGAGCCAAGAAAGAAAGGATAATGCGCGGGAGAAATAGAAAATATGCCAGACCGCCAAGTTTACACTGCAACTCGATAGATGGCGCCAGTGTGTCCTCTCGTTGTAAGAGGTTTTAAGGGACCAAGTTCTGAGAGGTCGCAAGAGTGTGAACGGGCCTTTATTTTTTGCTTCGTTTCAGCTCGCCTCGGTGCAGGTGTGGCATAATTCTTTACGGAGTTCTGGTGCAAGACGTAATGAACTTTCGTTCGTGGCACAAATGACGCAGCACTTCCACCACTGAAATCTATATCACAAAGGGCAAAATGTCGCACCTGGTTCGGGATCGGCAAGCCCATCTGGACCCAAGTCCGGCCAGTCTATCCCCTTTTCTTCGTCAGGTTCGGGTTCACCTTCACACACGAAACAAACATAAAAACAGATGAAGATGAGCGACTCGGCACATTAGCGAGGCGGGAGTATTCAGGTGATCTCATCCCCATACTTCTAAAGCTACCTTTGGGACTTGATAGAGGTAAAAGCTCAACTTCAACGATAGTATCGCAAAGAAAGGAAACAAAGTACTGCTCAAACTTATGTCAAAGAGGTGGGTGCTTGTCTGGTCCAAACTGTAAATAGTAAGACAACGCCCCAACAAGAACAAGCACTCTCTGGCCGTTGTCGGAGATATAATGCAACAGCGTTTGGGATCCTTTAGCTGCCGCACTTTAATCGTCCTTTGAAGCGCTCTTCTCCTTTTCGGGTTTCGGCCAAATCACTGTGCCCCTTCGTGTTACATAGCACGATGTTCGTCTCGTACGACGCCAGTGTTACTGCGGTGTGAGCAACGTCCAATGACAGTGTCACATGACATCATGCATGGTGACATCAAACACCAACGTCACAATGCAAAGCCACAGGACGTCAGTGTCACACGAATTTGCCTGCTACATACGCCTATCGAGACTGTGAAGGATGATCGCACACAATCTCAGTTTTACAACCCTAAAAATGCTATTGCTTTAAAACACACACGCAAACCGGCCCGAAAGGGGACACCTCCACACACTTACAGGGATCGTCGGCCGCACAGCCGTCGTCGTCCTCCTCTGGCGGCACGGTCTCCTCGAAGCCCTCCTTCTCCTAAAGAAACACGTTTCAGCAAGATGCCACTCCACTCCACCAAAGCCACCATAGGCCACGTGCGTCAAGAACAAGGTTACCGAGGACGGAACGGATGCCATACCACATATTACAAGTCCGACCGCATCCGACGCAACAATCCAACGAAGCCAATCGAGCGGTGCCAAAAGTGCGTCGTCGTGGCGCTCACCCTCTTTGCGATTCATGGCAAATGCAGAGTGATCCCCGTGCTTAATTTCTTTCTGCGCGCGACTGGTTTAGTTGGCGATGGCAAATGCAGAGACGAGCACCGCCACTCGGTTGGCTGTATCAGATTGTAGCGACGGCTGCGGTCGGAGGTGGCCGCACCTTTTATACCGGGCGGTAGCTTGCGCCAAATAGCCTAGAAACTTTTCAGCCCCTCTCTTTCAAATTTTGCGCGGAACTCCTGTCTCCCGTTTGATGGTACGACCCGTCAATTACGTGCTCAATCTCGCGCTTCCCAGGATTTCTTTTACCAGTCTTCCAACCTCCTCATTACAATTGTAATGCCCTTATCACAGATGAACGGTTGGATGCTCATGGATGCTCCCATTGTGGCGGGAGGTAGCTCGTGCCACCAAGCCTAGAAATTGAGAGTATGACTCATCCCTTTGCCCTTCGAAGGTGATTTGCTCCCCCGAGCTCGTCCGCCGAGAGGAATTGGCGTTGCCAGTGGCCACCGACAACGTGGCGTTGCCAAAGCCTCCCAACACTGGACTCCAAACGGCAGTTGTCAACACTGATCTCTACTGCAAGAGGCTGGATCGCGGATCGAGGCTCGACTTGCAAAGATCAAGCGACACCACCGACAGCCGTCGCTCTACACAGGCTAATGCATGGGACTATGGGAGAAGCGGGGAAAAGTGCTATTTACGTAGCTCCGTAGGTTGCACTCCAACGATTAAACTTAATAAATTTTCCACGAATGACAATTATCTGTGTGCGAATATCAGAAGGGTTAGAATACCAATCGTTTTTTATAATAAATGCTTCATGGTTGAGGGTCGAGGGTTGCGACTTTGTTCGGCGTAAACTGTGATGCGGTTCAATATGACAAGGGTTGCCGAGAGTCAATGTGGAGTCGTTACGTGATCTCGAAGTCATTGGAGCTTAGCAGACAAGTTAGGCCTTTACTGGGGACATTTGCATCATTTTAAGCACTTGTACAGAGTACTTCTGGTGCAAACACTTGCTTCGAACTGCAGCGAGGGCTTCGGGGACGAAATAAAACTGAGCGCGTCGTTCACTTGTCGAACGCATCATTTGTTTAGCGACAAAAGCAAGCGATGCCAACACAGTTGGTGGTGCTCTGGCACGTTTCATTTTTTTAACAGGCGCTTCGAACGCTCGACAAAATTGTATCTAGCCTCTAAACACTCGACATAATGATTGCGGCACACCATAAGATATTCGCCTTCGAGCACCGCCAAAACCGAGGCACCGCTCGTTAGCGCGCTGACGACAAACCGGTGGGAAACCCGTTCCGGGCACCACCCCGCGGGCGACCGTAATGGCGCGACTACGAAGGCCCCACTCACCGCGGCATCCATGCTCTTCATGGCCTCTAGCGCCTTCTTGTATAGCCGCTCTCCAGCCCGGCATGATCTCCCCTTCTTCTGCAGCTCCAGCTCCTTCCGATACTCTGAAGGGGCAGTCCGTCAGAGTCGTGTTGCATGACGGCGGAAGGGGAGGGACCGCGACCTCCTCGTCACTCCCGCGTTGGGGTAAAATTAATTGCGCGGCATTTTGTCGAGGTACCACTCGAGCGAAGGAAAGACTGGATAATTGCTTGGCTCGCGCAATGCTTGCCAAGTCGTCTCATATATGTAGGGTTTTGCATTTCCGGATAAAGCCAACAAACATCCAGTGGTCCCGAGGAGAGGCCACTCCGGTTTCTTTTTCATATGTCTAAGGGGGTTCACAGTTTATCTTATTTATCACTTCCTTCACCACTCAAACCTGCGCTGCCACAATATGAATTGGTGGAATGGGACGTGAAGAAAACGTGCCCGCCAGAGAATATGTCTGGAAGCTAGGCAATTTTTAAAAAATTAGGAACATGGCAAATTAAACTGAAACTCAAAGCATCAAAAATCTTGCAAAAAAAAAAAGAAAATAAAAAATGTCAAATTTAAAAAAAGAGGGAGACAAAACGAGAATGGGTGACAATTACGCTTATATTCTTAATGTATTTTATTGCCGTGGCGACGGCAAAGCGATGTCTTCACCCGTACTGGAAGCGACGATATTTCAAGATAATGGCGCCCTTGTGAAAAACGTCTATACGTTAACTTTCATCAGAAACTGATCAGTGTCGCTGCAAAAGCTAAAAATTGCAAGTTCGAAACAATCGTGCCAATCTTTTGTCTTAAATCTTTGATTGGCTCTCCCCCCCCCCCCCCCGAAATCTTCAATTTTGCTGGGACCTTCTCTCCCCCTCCCCCTCATACAACATTTTGTCGCCGATCATTATGTCTCTCCCCGAAACAAAATCCTGGCTACGTGCTAGTCTCGCCAACCAAAAGATTGGCACGAGCCCATCTTTTGGCGTTCACTTAAAACACGCCCATTGACGCACATACAAATGTGCAGTTACAAGTCCCAGAAAACCATGCGGGCGCCACAGGCCGACTCCGCAAAACCAGCGCGCACCATGCAGGCGAGCTGAGTCTCACCTTCGGGGAAGGGTCCTTCGATGGCCCAGCGGACGTAGATGGGCGGAACGTCGTCAGATTCCTTGAGCGGCCGTTTTCTCGCCCTCCGCATGATCTTGATCGGTTTGTTGAGCGTGGAGGTGTCCTCCATCGGGTCGTAGAACTTGTGCACCAAAATGATGTCCTGGCAACGGAAAGGGGAAAACACGGTTCCAAGCTTCCTTTCACTCTCAGTCTGACCCACAGCCGGCGCTACAATTCGGAGGAGCCGGTCAAGCAGCGCAAGTGTGCAGTCATGGCGCTCATCTTTGTGGGCTTGCAAAATCGGGATAAAATATGTTTCAACTGGGTGTTTTTTTGTTACTCTTCCACTGATTAGCTTTACCTGTGGTGGCACACTTTACTAGAGCGGAAACCACCAGAGTTTCCAGACCAGCAACTAGACAATCTAAGAACTGCGCCACCGCACTGTCAGCTTAGGGGTGAAAGGAGTATAGACCAACATGCTGCCCACAAACAAGTTGGTAATCGCCAGGTAGGCACGGCACACATGCAGAAACAAAGCGTGTGTGCGAGGAGAGGCATCGGCGCATGCCGCGAGGCACGGCAGAGCCAACGCGATGGCGCAGCGTCGATGAACAGATGGTCACCCTTCGCACGACACGCAGTGACGACGATGACGACGACGAACAAAGTGGCCAGACGAAACGTCCCCCTCGCACCTCTTTCTTGACCCGGTTCTCCTCCTTGATGCGCCGGCCAATGCTGGAGTTGCGCGCGGAAGCGGCACGGGGGCCGGCTCTGGCTCGGGCTCGACGTCCGGCTTGGCTCTACACTCCTCGAATGCGCCGACGTCCTCGTGAAGCGCGCCCAGGCCACTGATGTCCAGTTCCGGAAGCTGTCCACCTGCGAGGAAGATTCCAGAATTGTCCCGTCTCCTTCGTGCAACGACAGTCTCTTAATCTACGTATTGCTGTTGCATGAAGTGGGCTGTCGAGTAGAGTGGGCTGCCTCAGTAAAAAACGAGAATCATTAGGAAAATTCTCACAATGTCCAGAACCGGGGTCCTCGAACGCCGGGACCTTGAAGGTCCGCCGTCTCTGCGAGAGGCGGCCAGAGAACAGTTCCCAGTCTCGGCATCGATTAAACAAAGCGGCACAAGAGTCTAAGGACCTTGTAAACAATTATAGTGCTATAGTCAATGACCGGATGACAACAGCAGGAAGGGGTTCCAGTTGCCCCAACTCCGGCGCAAACTTCGTACTTTCGACGACTCGAAGGCATCTTGCGGGCACCGAGCGTGCATGCGCAGCCAAAGGGAGGCGAAAGGCCACGAATACCCTCTAGTGCACAAATTCTGTGGCAAATGTGCTGGGCACGTGCAACGGCGACCGACATCCCGAGATCACACGACGCTCGTCCCACACCGTTGCAGCGACACCACAAGATTCAATGTCACGGCGTTGTTATTGCGACGTAATCGTAACTTCTTCGCGACGGCAAGATGACATCGCCATGATGCCGTTGTAATGACGTCCCTTGACGCAGTAACGTAGTCGTAACACCATGCAACGTTATGAAATCATTGATATCTCAGTCCTTCGTGACTATTCTCCACGACAATCTTCCGCTAAAACTCATTCTGCATTTAAGTGAAAAGAAAAGGAGGCAGGGAGGAAGAGAGGCTCACTCAAATGTGGTTCGTCGGAGACGCTGAGACAGCCGCCGTCAAAGTCCCCTGGATCCGCTACGGACACGTCGTCGGAGTCGTCGAGCCTCCGCTGCCCTCGAGGCTGGTGCGGTGACACCGGCACCGGTCGGGGCCGCACGAGCACTCCGGCAGCTCGTGCAACATGTAGTCCGACTGGTGGCCCACCACGTCCCCCTTCACGCTGCAAGGATGGAAGGCAGTGAGAACCACGCCAAACCTCGCAGAGCCGGATCTCTTCCAATTACAGAAGATGTTCAAAGGTACACGGAACCCTCAAAAGGCTTTTATGGCAACGGCTGTTAGGGGCTCTTCCCACCACTGGAAACTGCGCCCGCCATCGTAGCTCCCATAAAAGGGCGTAGGAGGTACGGCATCCGGCATCAATGCTGCCAACTGCTTGAAAAAGATCGCCCGCCGCCGCACTGCTCTCGTGATTTCATCTGGGGCCTGCCACGTGCGAGTCATTGCAGAGCTACGCCATGGCTTTGACAACCGGTTTTATGTATGGTATTTGTTGGACACACGTCTGCGTACGAGTCTCTTGTAGCGACCACCAGATAGCCACAATTGCTGGGACATCACGTCAGAAAATGTTTTTGTTTCTCAGTTTATTTTGAATTTGATGACTAGTTAATCGTCGAAATTAAAGCCTTCAGCTAGGTGGCACGAGCCACTGCCAGATAACAGTATGAAACATTTGTGAAATGTTTATGTTTCAAAAATGTTTATCGTCACCTGTTTAGACGGCACATGACAAGACAAAACAAAATCAAGTTTGTTCGTCGGGCCAAGCACATGTCTAATGTGAACTGTTAAGCAGGGGACACATGAGCGATAAAAACAAGCATTGTGCGGCAGTTTTATAGCAACCTGCACATGGACAGTTGCTGTGGAAATTTCTGCGCGGTGTCTCATTTTCATAGCTGATATGTGGCCAGCTTGAGCCACGTTGAGTGCGCTTCTCGACGAGCACCGGTGCACTGCGCGGAAGCAACACCCGCAACAGCAAGCTCCGCGGGTGCTGTTTTCTCTGCAGCGCAGCGGGGCTCGGAAAGAGGCGCACTCAACCGGGCCGCGGGAACAAAAAGCATGAATTACACAAAAACGCAGTTTGAAAGGACAGGTAAATCGGTTTTGTATTTGAGAAAACACTTAAACTGTCCTTCATTTGACCTCCAGAATCTCAGAGTATCAAAATTATTTAATTTTGTGTATAGAGGCTGCAGAATATCGTTTTCAGAGTACCGCTGAAGGCTCTCCTTTCTGGAGCATGACGTCACAAAAGGAGTTTTCAAAATCTCTGCCCTCGCGCATCTTCAGCGCACATCAAAGTTATGCACGCACACTCTTGCTAATATTAAAGAGGGCAGAAAAAAACATAACGAATGGTGTCCTGCAGTGCGGAGGAATATATATCCACACTATGGCACACCGTGCATTCACAAGGGCGCCCATCAAACCACACTGGCATCGTTGCCGCGAGGCGGCTATGCAGTTGCCTTCGCTCTCAGACACACATCACATGGTCGTGTCGTGTCAAAATGGTAGTGTGCAGAGTGAAATGATTTGAATCTCCTAAACAAACTTTCCTCAGGATCAAGGTAAAAACACTTTTGTAAACTTGCTGCATACAATGGGGAGGAAAACATCTGCAAGTACAGTATTCTCCAGTGTATAAGTCTTAGCTTTTTATCTCAAACGTCAGTCTGTGCGTTTCATCATTCAAAACAGTGCAACTCGCGAGTCTTCGTAAACAAGGACCTTATCTGTACGAGATGTAGGCCGCGGGACTTGTGTCGCTCAAGCTTGATTCGGCGGCAAGTACATTCAATTAGCTCTCGCTAACGTACATCATAATCTCGATACACCAGGGTTCTAGCACAGTCTTCCAAGAAAGAAAATGTAAAGGTTTTCAAGGACTTTTAAGGGCCTGTAGATATTTTCAAGGACTCCTTGCAATACTTTACTAAATTTATAAAATAACAATTTTTCTAGATGCACTGCGAAAATTCTGTATTGCACGACACCTAGGGAAAAGGCATATTTGCCAAAGAGGTGCTAGTAAAGGGTTCAGTAGAGCTATTGCAGTTTTAATGTGAAAGCATTAACTGTCCCGTGGAGCGAACCGAGGTCATCAGCTTTGAAGCCGCGCCAAACGGCACCTTCCCCTGTCCCAACGAAGCGAAGCCTAGCCATCCGTAGCGGAAATCTGATGGAGATAGCTGGTGTGCGTCATGGTCTCAAAAACAACTCCCTTATTGGCTCGTGCGTGCGGCATAATCCAGCGGAACGCCACCAGAGAAGCCCTCTCCATGGCGGCGCAGCGCACGTAGCGGCCCGGACACTGCCAAGAGAGCACAAGCAAACACCGGGGAGGTTGCATGGCCACTTCACGTAGGCAGGGCGCAGTCGGCCATCGTGGCCGTGGACGCCAGTAGGCCGCAGACTAACCAAGGAGTGGAAGAACGACATTCATGCTTTCGCATTCACAACTCGTAAGTGCTTAGGTGTCCTCGGAACTTTTTTTTCCTCGATTTTCTTGTTTATTTTTATAAGTACTTGCATCTTCGTTTTCTTTGGGCTGTCTCAACTTGACAATGTAGGTGATGCCACCTGTTGCCTCTAGCTTTCTGAGTGCATGTAGTTGCACATCCCAGGCATCGCGCATAGCTTGAACTATACGTCCACCATCATCATCATAATACCTTTATTTGTGCCAATCAACAACCGACAAAGATCTACAATGTGGCACAGTGAAAAAATTATGTGAAGCATAAAACAGACGTAGAACAAGCAAACCAAGAGCGACTAGAAAACAGTGCGCGAGAGAACGAGGTGAACGATCGCAAGATGGCAAACAAGCGAGCACCGGATCCAGAACCACCAGGACTGCTACCACTGTGGCCAGGTGCTTAACGGGCATTCACTAAATGTGTCTAAATGCACCGTAAAAGAGAACTTCCTCAATAAAAATTTATGTGAACATACACGTGGCAAGAATATTTCCATTTTGTTGTAAAAACATTTCATTATTTGAAAATAAGAAACAAAAGAAATTGACTCTTGGGAAATTTAAAGGTTTTCAAGCACCACTGGAAATTCCAGGGCTTTCAAGATCTGCAAGTTGCAGTTTTCAAGGACCCTTTGCAAACCCTGTACACACATGCAGGCTAAGCATCGGTGTAGTTTCATCACACAGAGAGCACCATGGAGCAAGACTTGTACAAAGTTGCGACTCGCGCACAGACTCTTTCGAGAAAACACCCATTTATAAGTGGGGGGAGGGGGCACGATTTACAGACTGAAAAATATGGTACAGTCATAATTGTACTTGTCTCACAAATTTGTTTAGACAGCCTTCCCTGGGCATCCGTCATCTCCATCATAGAAGAAAAATGTTTTTGCCAGCGCAGTACCACCGCTACCTGTGTCCTTCAATGTTTGTCACGCAGCGACGACACACAGCTGCACTCCGGTACGACGCTCGTCCAGATCGAAACGTGCAGGGGCGGGCATCGAACCTAGGATCCCCGGGCTCTGTGGCGAGAGCTTTTGCTCTGCGCGCTTCGAGCCGCCGCGCGCTAACGAGCTCAGCCGCCGAAAGCCGGTCCCCCCATGGCGCAAAGCGAGTGCGCCAGCAAGGAGCAAGAGGCTCACTCGAGGAGGCGGGTCTGCTTGTCTTCCTCGAACAAGACCAGCTGAAGAGGCAGCCGTCTTTGGCGTTTGAGGCGGGTCTTGCGGCCGGCCCTGCCTGTCCGTCCGCCCACCGCGTCGTCCAGGTTTTCCCCCAGCCCCATGTCCTCTTGGAGCGAGAACTGCGAGAAAACGACGCACCGAGTGAAGAGTCAGGCAATACTGGAGTGGCCAGGACTGAGCATTATGGTGCCCGGAGCCTGTCTAACACATCCTCAAAGGTTGCCCCTCAATCTCCGATCTTTAGACGCTGATTAGACACGAGTGCCGAATGAACACTGTCGCGTTAGATGATTGCAGCATCGTCTTGCTCTGTTGTGAACTGCCGTAGCGTGTGGGAGAAAAACCGTTTTCTTTTGCATCTTCAGTCGGGCACACTGGCAGAAACGCTGGCGACAACTGGCAAACGTTGATTCTACGCACTAATGTGGCTGGAGGGTTCTTACACTAATGTGCACCCTATGTGGTAGCTCTAGTCCCAGCGAGGAGACGACCAGCCCAACGAACCGCTTTTTAAAGGGCAACCCCGGTAGAAAACAAAAACAAAATAAACAACTGGTATCGCTTTAGTGGCACAAGATACGATCCCAGCCGAAATATTACTTTAGCGGGCGGCAAGCGGATTAGCTGCTAGTCAAGGAAACCTGGAGCAGCACTCCCGTGACGTCACTGGGGAGCTGCGGTTGACCTGTTGTACCGTGTACCTCAGGGCCACAGTGACGTCGCATCGCGGCCGTATGACTGATGATCAGTGTTGCCATCTCTCTAGCAGACAGTTTCAGTTATGCCGTAGACGACCGAAACCAAACTTTGAGCCGCGATGATTATCAAACTACACACGACACCGAAAAATAAATACCATGCAATTCAGGGACACTGCCCAAGCTAAAAACAGTCGCAATCCAAAATTCAAAAATATTGACCGGAGTTGCCATTCTAACTGTTTAGTTGCACGACTCGAATTCCACACCGGAGCGAGCCAGCAGCCCATGCAGCAACAAACTAATCCGGGCTTCCATGTTGCTGCGCTATGGATCACCCAGTGGCGTAACTAGGGGGGGGCAGGGGGTACAAGTGCCCCAGGCACCACTTGGGAGGGGGCGCCGAGCCCAGTCCACCCAACATGTGCCCGATGGAGGAAAATGGCAGCAGGGCTACGCGAGAGGCGCCAAATTTCATTTGCCATGGGCTATGAGGGCGCGAAATTTCATTTGCCATGGGCGCCGTCATATCTAGTTACGCCACTGGGATCACCACACAGTTTAGTTATCAACACAGTGTTTAACATGATTAGCCCCGTGCAGGTTCCTGTAAGCTGCCAGGTGTAGTCGCTCCGACACCAGACAAGAATGCAACTTGCGCGTAATGGAGGTATATGTATACAAATAAATAGGCACGCGCGAATAGTGGATTTTGAGTTCGAAGCGAATTCAAAGCGAATGGTGGTTTTGGTCTAAATCTTTCGAATGGAATATTGAATAGCTTCTCAAAGCTTTTCACTACTGCACCAGGCCTAAACGAAAACCCCCTGAACTTGAAAAGGTTGTTTCTAAGCTTCCACTTGTTTATCTCTAAGCTAACTTTAATCTAGCTATATTTATGGACTGTGACCCAGAAAGTCCACTGTCTATATGGGAACGGCAATTAAACTATGCATTTGTCATAAAATTCAACCTAGAGAGATGCCCAGCTATACCCAATCGAGGGGATTTATAAATTGCCTTGCTATATGCAAATATTCATTAAATGTAAAAGTTTAGAAAAAATTAATTATGAACGTAGGTTGTCAGAACATCTCCGCCTAACAGCCCTGGCATAACAGCCACAGTGCAATTTTGAAAATTTTTTTGTAGTGTAGATATCAACATTTTTAATCTTTCCGTTTCTTTTTACACACACCAGGCGCGTGCATGTACCATCCAGCTTTGAAGGTGGGCTTTCCTCTTAAGAACATGACCGCAATATTTGTAGTTTTCTAAGTGTCAACCGCAACAAGCAAGCCTCGTTGAGCGTGCTTCTTAGCAAGCACCGGTGCACTACCGAGAAGTAACTGAGCCCCACGGGTGCTGTTTTTTCGCAGTGCAGCAGTGCTCGGCGAGAAGCATGCTCAACAGGCTAACCCAACGCGGTCAACACTTAAAAAATATGAATATCGAAGTTCTCGAAGCGAATATCAAATAGCGTATTACTCAAAACTATTATTTGAAAATTCGAATATTCGTACAACACTAAAAATAAGGCTCCCAAAGGCGCGGTTGCACCGACACCTAGCAAGAGCGTAACAAGTGCGTAATGCAGGTATATGCATAAAAATACTAAAAACATTTCATGTTACATTTATAGTATGAACTATGCAGCACTCGTTGCCCGATGCAGCCTTAAATTTCTGTTATACGCTTTAAGCAAGCATGAAACAAGAGAGTGGAACGCTTTTAGGAAACGGTAGCTGTCATGACAAAACCGTCGGAATCTCACTCACGCCATAGTCTGCTTTTCGACGATGGGAAGCACCAGCAGCTGTCTTGGCCCCACCTTCAGCATCTTCGCCAGTTTCGCCAGTATTGCTGAAGGTGAAAAAACATGCCTAAACAACGTGCCTAAACCACAAAACATGCCTAAACCATGCGACAAAGTAAGCCTGTCAGATGGATTCGAAGCCTCGGAACAGGATCCTGCTGTGCATGTGGGAATGCTGCATGAGCACACTGCATTTTTGATCGCACCAAAAGCACAGTAGTGAAAGCAAGCCAAAACATACTCGCACCACTCGTAGCTCGAGCAGATTTCTTATTCACTCGCACAGGCGAGTATTCTTTCAAGCCAGGCTACTGGCACTACAGCCTTGGCTCCCCTATTGCGGTACAGAAAAACACATACATACTGAACAGAACAGTGCACAAAAAGATGAGGAGAGAGAAAGGAACATGCACGACACACAGCACCTGTGTCGTGCATGTTCATTTTTCTGTCCTTGTCTTTTTGTGTGCTGCTCTGTTCCCCATGTCATCATAACAATTCGCCCAGCTTACCACTTCTGCAAAAATGTGTACAGACCACAGTGATAAGTTGGGCAAGTTGGAGATAGCATTGTCAAAGGGTAAAAACAGTGCGAAAAATGACACTGACAGAAGGTGTACACACAGAGTGCCGCACGAAAAACGACATGGACAGAGAAGATGTACACAGGGCGCTGTGTGCGCTCTGTCCGTGTTGTTTTTACCCTTTTATAGAACACAATTTTTAGCATCTATTTTGGGATTGAAACAAACTCCTATATTTGGCACAAGTATGTACGTTTGGCACAAGTATGCACCAAACAATCATCATTTGTACAACCTTACAAAGGAAAAGGTGGACGGATACAAGCCACATGCAACAAATGCACAATCATTGTGGGAACTTGTGCATTGCATACAACATTGCGTGAAAAGACAGAACAGAACCGGCAACGTGCCAAATAGAATGAAATGCAATTTTAAGGCGACCACGGAATAAAACAGTGAGAACCTGAACCCTTCCCTCCCTTTCGTGCAAAATTCTCCCACATACAAACCAAAAGCTACCCCATGCTTTATAAATAGTTCATTCAGAGCACTACAATCGGTATGAATTATTTTGTGCTATGCTGTCAAGGCTAGTGTAGTTTCAAATGCTGAAGCCCAGCATCACTGCGCAAGCACAAGCATGCAATTTCCTCCTGCATTCGCACATCAAGCTGCTTCAATAATGCTAACCACTGCAGAAGCTATGCTAGCCTTGTTTTTTCCACGATGCATCAACGCTCCATTTCCCCCACGTGTTTCCTCCATGCATCAACACTCCGTCACCCCCGAGTCAAGAATAGTTGAGAAATACTTGCGATGGCTTTTTAGAGCTGCAGGGATGAAAAACATTTATTGACAAAACGCAAAAGCAGAACTCGAGCCAAATGCCCAGAACTGAATTGTAATCTCGTTTGCAGCAACAGGCTGGTTGCAAGAATTTTGTTTGGCGGGGCATGCCAAGTTACGCCGTACCAACGTCGGAACTTCACACGCATAGAACGCCGTACAAGAGTGCTCAAAACTAATTCTAGTCTCGAGCACAGTGTAGCGAAATGAGAACACCATGTGGATAAGCTCACCCTCTGTGGGTCATTTCGCTGGCCAGCTTCTGAACGAGCGAGTAAAGGTACTCCACCTGGAGGCAGAAAGAAGAGGAACATCATGCAAAGGATTAGACCACGCAAACCAACTAGAGATCAAAGAAACTAGAAAGGCAAATGTACCTTCTTGCCATACACAGAGGCACTTCCTTGGATGAGAAAAGCAGCCCGCGTGAAGTTCACTGTGGACTCTCCATTCTGATAGCCGACCGGCGTTTGCGAAAGCTGGAAGACAAGAGAAACCAGAAGCAATGAATATGCATGTTTCAAAGGAGCGCCTTTATTCATGGCCACTTATCACCACATAACAGGAACACTTAATGCCTATTCACACGGTGCAGCTTTTTAGCGAGTCTAGTGTCGCGAAACTAGGTTTTGGGAAGAAGATGCGCTGTTTGAACGAGACAGGTAAACAGGCACGCATTCCAAAAAAGGATGCAAGCACTCCTTTTTGGAGTCAAGATTTTGCTGAAACTTCACCGAGGGCTGTCAATCAGCAGAATGAGGAGATACGCAGACGATGCCAATGGCTGCTCGACAGCGTTGCGATGTTCCATCTTTGAGACGGAGCAAGCTTTTGGAGGAGCTCGACCAAAGACGAAAAAGAAAACGACCATGGTGGTGATGGCCGATTCACACGACGGGCCGAATGGCAATTTTCGTTCGCGGATCGTGTACCACATGATCATCACGTCACCAAATCTTGCGATCCACACCTCAGTCCGCGGACACGAAGAGCAAAATGGTTGAACGCCTTTCACTTGCCGATTTTTGGCAGGCGATTGACTTGAAAAACGTTTAGACTAGCAACTTACAACTTTTTTCTGTTTTTGGACGATTAAAAAAAAGATGGCGTATCATTGCGTTCTGTACTTTCACTAGTTCATTTTGTTGCGCGATTCTTAGTTCTACACATAAAAGAAGCTGCAGAAACTTTTCCTGGACGACGCAACGCAGGTTCCTGACCTCCTCCTGGTCAGTGTCAAGAAGCTTCTAATAATAATTGGGGTTGTGGGGATATTTAGACAGCGTGTAGTTGGTCAGCCATTTCAAAGATGCGATGAGTCACTCGCTGTCGATGAGAAATTTAGCCAGTGCAGTACAACCGCTAGCCTGGGGTCTTCAACGTGCATCCCGCAGTAGTGATACACGACCGCATGCCCGTACAATGCTCCTCCAGATCGAAACGGGCAGGGGTGGGGATTGAACCCAGGATCCCTGGGTTCTGCAGCGAGAGCTTTCGCTCCACATGCTCCGAGCTGGTCTGCGCTAGCCCACTCGGCCACCGATCCCCCAACGAGCGTTGGCACTTTGTGAATTGAGTATATGTTTGGTTCCTGACAATTTCGCTTGTTTGTTTTACTTCTATTCTTTTTTTTATTCGCATGTATCTTGTTTGTGCACCAAAATGAAAACCTAATTGTTTTTGGGCACACAAAAATAAACACTATTACTATTATTACCACATTATAGAAGCTACAGCGCTCCATGCCATGGCTGCGTCCTGCGGACACACTCGCAAACCCCGGCCGAGAGGAGCAGACCAGTAGAACGGAACATCCCAAAGATTGTTCCCCGCCCGCCATTCATTAATTCATTGTCTTTCTACTTTCTCAGAAACCATTTGCAGATGGCCCACAACCAGAAATGCAGGGCTCAGACAAGCTGCCCGACAGGGTGTCCAACCAAGATCCCATCCAACACAAACGAGAAAAAAAAAAAAAAATGACAACCATACAGTACCGATGGACCGTGTCAGATTGCCCGTTCACAAAACGGCTATAGAAGAAAAGGAACAAACGTGGGTTGGTACGCAGAGAATGTACCGAATGCTAACGATCGGTCTATTCAGACTAATAATCTTGCTGTATGGACATAGATATACCCAATTTCCACTGTGTCCCAACAACTGTATATTAGTTTCACCTTAACCTGACAAGGAGAGGAAGCTACAGCTTATGCGTGCAAATCGAGAGGTGCCCTGTGTGCAGTGCTGTAGGCCTTACCAAAAGAAGTAACGAAATATGCTCTTCGTTACTTGCAAAATAAAGGAACGCATTACCAACCTACTTTACCTCAAAATAAAAGGAATGTGTTACCGTTACTGATAAAATGTAAAGCACATTACTTTTTATTTATAAACTGACGATACCAGCGTTTTTAGACACTGCAACAAAGGGCGCGTTTCGTTCTTTTCAATACTGGGACTTTTTGCGTTGCGAAAAGACTGGCAAAGTTTTGGAGGTATTGGAACGAGTGCAATAATTGTCTTGGCGCTTATACTTCGTTTCTGCTTAAAGGCCGAAGTATAACTTCGGTTGTACGTCAGCCTCCATCACAGCTTAGGAGAGGGAGTGCTCCCCCTCTCCTAAGCTGTGAGGGGAGCAAACTGGGGCAAGGTAAAAAGTGGAGAGTATATAGGAAAGGAGTTGGGCAAAAGTGGAAAGTGCGAAGTATGTGTCCGCCTTTAAGTCCAGGTGCAGCCTACACTACGAGGTAATGGGACCAATCAAGCAGCGGAAAAAGTGCAAGTCACTAGGCCTTTTTTGCTTAGGATTGGTTCAGCGATGATAGAACACAAACAGAAACATGGCGAACACCACGATGGTGCCCTTTTGACTGTGTCCGATTGGCCTCATCAGCTAGTAGTGTCGGCTGCGACTCAAACGAAGGTGAAAGAAAGTATATATAAACACGAAAACTATTTAAGTGTACTTTTTTTTTTCGGGTTTTGGGAAGAAGATGGTACGAGTAACTTAACTACCGTGAAATTCCGAGCAAGCGCCCCCACCCGTGCAAGAGCCCCCCCTAACTTCAGTGCTAATTTCACATTTCTGCGCCAATCCGGGAAAGCGCCCCCCTCCCCGCTCCGCACCCGTATCACGCGCCGCGCTGACCGCGCCCAGGCAACACTGGCCTGCGAAGTTCAGTCCAAGAATCCAATCCAATCCAATCCTACTTTGCAGCCCGATCAGCCCGGCCACTACGCGCCATTGTCGCTTTGTTTTGGGGGTGTCAGGTCGGCTATGCATTCTTACACAGTGGCAAAAAAATCGAGGTCGTCCAATGGCATTGTGAAAACGGGAAGAACGTACACCAGACGGTCTCGACACATCAAGCTCGACCGGATACGGGAATGGGACAAGAATTTTGACAATTTGCTACAGTCAAACTACGGGAAAGCCAAAGTTCGACGAAAGCTAAGTAATTAGCTAAGTAAAACTACGGGAAAGCCAAAGTTCGACGAAAGCTAAAGTGATTTACATAGCAGTGACAAATCTTTGGCCTAATAAAGTCTATGTTCTCAGAGATAAATAAAATATTAAATCTGCGTGCACTGTGCTTTTTTTGTTTTCTGGCAAAAAAATTTTGTCGTTGCCATCTTGAATTTTGGTGCCGTTCCGGGATAGCGCCCCCCACTTTGCGGGTAATTTTGACTTGCTTGCGAGGGGCGCTTGCTCAGAATTCTGCGGTATGTTGGCCGTTATTTGATGTAAGCAATGCAAGTATGTTACTGTGTTGAAAATGTAACGAGTATGTTATCAAGTTGCTGAAGTAATGTTACCGGTAACAACGTTACTTTTGACGCGTTACCGCCGACACTGCCTGTGTAAAAGGAATGCACTCAAAATGTATGCTGTCTCAATCCTTCACCTTTATTTGCTCGCCAGGAACATAACTTTCACTGTTTGCCAAGGTACGCTAAAATAAAGCAGACAGATTTAATTTTGTTTAAAAATCTAAGTCAAAATTTATGCCAGGCTTTTTTTTTTCTAAATTTACGCATATACAGTGGTGGAACTGACAAGTGGCGATAGCAGGGAACATTTACAGCTTTCATGTCAGAAAATTTAATGTGATCTCTTTGAAAGTTAGCCCATGGAAATAAACTGCAGTTGTTGGAGTGTTGGGAGAATATTTGAAGTGTCATACCTACGGGGGCATGGCCGCTACAGATATTTATTTATTTATTGAACATTCATATGCGGGTAATTGAGATGTCTCAACTAACCTATTAGGAATACCGATGGCGTCTTCGGTCTGTGTTTAACGTTAAAAGACGTTTTCGGCTACTTTGTAGGGTTTGTGTCATGGCGACGTAATTGTCACGAGTTCGACATCAAACGGACACTTATGTGTTGAATGTGTCTCACGCTGCTCTCTGCTTAATAGTAGCTAGGCATGCACAAATAATTGATTTTGGGTTTGAAACAAATTCAAAGTGTATAGTGGCTTTGGCCGAATATTGTTTATTCAGAATATTGAATTAGTTGCCGCGTCTTTCTCCTCGCCTTTCACTACTGTTACACCACGCTTAAAAGAAAATTCAGCTGAACTCGCAAAGTTTGTTTCCAAGCTTCTAATTTCCCACTTATGAGCTCTGTTAACATTAATCTCGCTATATTAACAGACTGTGGCCTTAGAAAGTCCAATACCTACATTGAGATGGCAATTAAACGACAAATTTAACATAGAAATAAACCTATAAAGGATTGCACCCATCCCTAATTGAGGGAGTTTATAACTACTTTTGCTATATGCAAATATTTTCTTCAATTCTGAACTAAAAACAAAACAAGCACAAATAATTGACACAGGCTGTTAGAATATCGCTGCCTAACATATACCCTTGCATGATAGTCACAGTTATAATTTTAAGTTTTTACTGCAATGTAAATAGCAACAATCACAATGTTTCCTTTTTCTTTTTCTCTTTATACACCAGGCGTGCGTGTGCGTTATACCACTTGGAAGGTGTGTTTTTCGCCTGAGCACGCGGCTGCGCTACGGCCAAGCGAGTCGCGAGATCACGCTGTTAGCTCCGCAAATATTGCTTCTCCGCGGTGCACCGGTGCTTGAGGAGAAGCGCCCTCAAGGGGCAAAATCGCCATGATCAAGACTTTGAAAAGTATGAACATCGCAGTTAATTTTGAAGCGAAAATCAAATAGCGTACGATTTAAAACTACTATTCGAAAATTGAGTATTCATGCCACCCTACTTTTCGCACGTAATGCCTAAACAAAAAAAGAAAAACAAAAAAAAACTTGTTTTTGTTAACACGTGCCACACTCAGTTTTCATTTTCAAGAACAGCTCCCTTCTGGCGAAGACATGACGCAAATTGTGCACAAATACAGCCTTTGTAGCAGCACGTAGCAGGTAATTCATTCTGGCGCAGTTTGGTGCAGCAGTTCCACCACTGCATTTATACGCAGCTAATTCTTATATCAACAGGAAAGGACCACACATTATGAAAGTTATCCCACTTTCAGTTCTTGCTGAGAAATACATAGTATAACTACTTTTTTTCTCTCTACTAGGCAAAGATTACATTGTGAAATGGCCAGGCAAACCTCCATTCATCTCACCAGTACCAAAAATATAATAAATTACAAACCACAATTTAATTTAATTGCAATGAAAAAAAAAAAAACGCTATGGTGAAAACTTTAAAATAAAGAAAAAGCACTGAGAGGCCAAGCAACCATGTGTATCACGAATGTACCCAAATCCTAGGGAAGCTGCAGCTGGACTAGGGAATGGCCTCACACAACTGGGGCCGCTCGGCCGTTGAATATATAGGTCGCGCTCCATAAACCATTTATACCGTAGCCCAAGGCCCATGAACCAATTTAATAAAAAAATATACTTCAAAATTTAATGTGTTGGGCTAGAAACCCTTTTTTGACATGCTCAGTTTGATAAAACCATTGTTTAAATAAAATAAGCAAGTTGTGGGAAGGATTTATAAGTTGTCCCGAGCGACCCCTCTGTTGTAAAACGAGCCGGAAAAATTGGCACCTTCACATAGAGGTCAAACCTTCACCGAATGTGCACCGAGTGGGTCAGTTTTACCGTGTACGACTGAGTTAGCGACAGTATTTACTTGTGGTTCCAACTCCCGATAGGCGCATCGAGTAGACAACAGAGTGCGTCGTCTGCTTTGCTGCACCTATCAAGAGATAGCACCACGAGTAAACAGCGTCGCTAACTTGATAGTTTGCAAACGTGCCCAGGCTTGACAAGTGTTTTGTTTCGTTTTTTACAGGAAGAGAACTGCACCTTGAAATTAAGCGCGGTGAAACTGACCAGCTCACTGTGCATTCGGTGGAAGTTTGAACTTCTTATCCGCAGGCGGTGATTTTTATGGCTTGTTTCACGGCAGAAGCTCCGCTTGGTACACCCCATACAACTGGTTTAGTCCAGGTGTCCTCATACGCTTCTATTCCCAGGAACACACATTTCTCATGACCGAGAGCCAAGGAAGTTCTTCCTGAATTAATGAAATAATGCAGTGCAGGAACCCACAAACACAGTAAACAGTAATGCACATACTGGAAAGCACCTGGCACATACTGATGCATTGACGGTTGGCTCGGATCTCTTAAGTGGCTAAACTGGAAGAACCCATTACTTCAAGACACGAACGATTGAGGAAATTCGAGCTTGAGGAATCTTCGAGTGCACCCTATATGATCCTGGGAACAGAGTTTGAGATCCCATGGTTTAACCAAACAAGACCTAACACACCATGAAGCTTTAGTCTCATGAAGGCTCCAGCCTGTCCCGACCCCCTTGTAGAAGACATTCGGGGGAAGCTAACCAGCTCACCTCTTCGAGGTACTGGTCCAGGTAGGCGGAGATGTCCACCTCCCAGTTTTTCGTGAGGTCTCTGATCGGAGTGAGCAGGTTGGCGTAACGCTGCTCAATCTCCAGATCCTGCGCGCGGTGCCGCTGCGACGACCCCCCAATGTCTGCGTCCACAGACGCTGCAAACAAAGAAAAAACGATATTCCTTTGATCAATACGACAAATTTGTCGGCGTACGAATGGGAGGCACGTAGAAGACAGGCGTTTGGAATTTGGGGCGCTACCTCTGCCGGCTCGGACGGCGGCTGCCGACATCTTGCGGCGATTGTGGCAACCCTGGCTGATGAAGAGTCTCGGCACCGAAAGTTTGTGGGTCACTCTCCCAGCATTCCAGACAAACTATGCCTAAAGAGAGAGAGAGAGAGAAAAACAACGAGGTGTTAAGAATTACCACAATTGGGGGTCGAGAGCAGTGACGCAAAACCTCTGTTTGGGGATGGGTACAAAACAAGCAAGCAGTGAGAACAAGAGCGAGCAACAGAGCGCGAAAAACTTGCACAAAAAAAAAAAAAGAAAAAAGCGGCAGTCGTATTTTGAAATTTACATGGTTTCGCTTATGCGGAGGAGCCTAACACCACGCTGAATCTAACTGAAGTAATGCCTTCAAGTGTAACTCTTCAAGAATCCCAGCGAGGAACATGCTTTGGGAGCGGGCGGAAACCCGGTTCTTTTGCAAATGGTGGTTAGGCGCCAACGATTTTCACACGATGTCCGACTTACCTGACCGTATTTCAAACTAAAACTGAACCCAAACTCCGAAGAAAAAAATTGCTGACACATGTATGGTAAGCAGATTGCTGAAGCCCAGGCGGCGAAAGCTGAAGGATCGAAACAAGGTCGGACTAAAAGAAAAGGCGAACCAAAACCGCCAGCCACCCATCGAACTCGAAGGCTTTTTACGCCGAAGACACGGGAACGGGCATCTAATGCGACAGTGCTAACGCCATGATATATCCTGGGTGTGTTAGAGCGCAGCAAGAAAACGCTAAATCAACTTCGCCCACCACTTTACAACAAACAGACACTGGCTTGTCTAGGCGTCTAACGTGAGGCCATTTTGAAAACTCAACCCCCACCGAAAACTTCGTGTCGTTTAATTTCGAGTTACAGCCACCCCTTTCCAACCCACTAAAGATTACAGGGGTCACCGAAGATTACAAATGGTTACAACAATCGTTGAATGGCATAAAAGCGATGATGTTACAACTTTTCATGTGCACTTACCTGAACAGAACTCCCCGGAGCTAACCGTCCAAACACAGTTTGCACTCAACGGCTGCGAACGATTTTCAGCGACCGTCGAAATCGACATCGATGTGTACATTTTTGTATGTTTGTATTTTGTGTAGACCGCAGTCTTTGTCGTTATTCTTTAAATTATTGCGAGTTTAGTGGGCCTCCGATAGTTCCCAAGATTACTCATTTATTTTTCGAACATATTTACTGGACAAAATAGGTGCTATTCTTGTCGCCTTGTAAGTTTTACCATTTTACCGCCAACGTTATCTCCGCAGTGCCGGTCGCTCGCTCAGTGGTCGCTCGATTTCTGTAGATCGAATGTTTTCCTTTCGTAGGTCTTCAGACGTTTTTCAGCTGATCAGGAGAACGTTCCTCGCTTCTTTTTTTCTTGCTTTCCTCCTTACCTGTAAACTCTGCTAGATAGGCTCACCATGGGGGAGATCAGAGTAACTCGCGATTTTTTCCTCTGGTCGATGTCTGTGATATACCTGAGTGCGTTTGCTTCGTTGTATCACCAAATGCCTGGTAAGATAGTCTGCTATCATTTCGTTCGTCGTTCAAGAACTCACTACCTGCTGTTTATTTTTTTCTCTGAATAACTTTCTGGAGGTGATAATGAAAACCTGCTCTATTTCAAATCCTTCATACCGGCCACCGTGATACGGGCCCAGTTACAAGAGTTTCGGTTTATCGATTGCCGACAAAAATGACGCCCCCACACCATTTTCCACTTTTCGTTTACCATAACATGCATGACGTTTGATGGACCAAAGCTTTCGTGAATATTCCAATGCATCGCTTACGCAGGTCTCTATGGCGACCGAGGTATCCTGCCAGTCAGAAGTGTTGTGCCAGTTGGTATGTACTCTGACCCCTAATATATATATATATTAGTTAAGTCATTTGTTTAAGACGCCCGACGTTTCCATCGACACAGACACGAACCCACGCGCAGCGCAGCAGAAAGCGCACCAGCTTCCGACTCTTCTGTGGCTGGCTCCAAACTTTGGACTCAAGGTGTCGACCATGATGGAATTCCTGGGCTTGCTGGGAATCGTCATGTCCTTCATTGCCACCATCTGGTCGCGGTTCCGCGATTGCATCAACTTCGCCCTTCTCTGGATCCTCTACTTTTCCCTGTACCAGGTAGGCCGAGCTTGAGGTGTACCATTGAACTCCTTTCTGGAACTTGCAATTCGTATGCCAGAGGGTGCAAGCTACCAGACGTGATTGTATAGTCTTGGTGCCATATATCTATACATTAACCCGACTTCTGACTTTTCTCAACCACCATTTTGCAAACTAGTGCCTTGCTCTGACTTGATGTGCAGCAGAAAACACTCCGATCCAGTGCGAGACGTGCAACTTGTTCGGCTTGTGGATATTAAGCTGTAAACAATATGTCTAAAAACACCATAAGACTGACAGCCCCCGGCACTGAGTTTGTGTTCACACCTCGTGATATGCTCCACAGCCGCTGGCAACAAATATAATAAGAACTCTTTGTTGCAAATCGGAGTGGAAAAGCCACATGCAAAGTAATCTGGAGGTCAAGTCATACCATAATCGAAAATCCGCTGCAGATTAGTTGCATTGACGCCATGACGGCAGTTTCTGTATTTCTAAAAGTTCTACTGTTCGCCTCGAGATCGAACCGTGTCGTTACCGTGCGGCCGAAATCGGAAACATGCGAAAGCAGCTATACCGCAGTACGTCGTCTGCTATGAGCACACATTCAGAAGCATGGATCTCGACGACGCAAGCCCGTTTCCGGCTGAGCTAAGCCCTCCTCATTAAACAGATGTTGTTGTTCTCGTTCCTTCCTACTAAAGGATGTGTTGTATCGTTTCATATGCGTGAAAATTCAGCAAAGCTATTATTAGTAAGTCAAATGCTTCCATAACCTTAGTGTCGTGGTTTGTATAGAACTGCTAGTCCCACATATTTTTTTATCTCGCACAAACCATAGCTTTTATGAACCATTGAATGTTTTGGAGCTGTGGTTTGATTAAAAAATTAATCCGACTGATTGCTACCCTTTAATAGACTAATCAATTGATAAATCCGTTAAGTTGATTTTGCACCGCTCATGTTGCATAAGAGACGTTATAACTACGTACACATTTTTTTACTATGTCATAAATGGCATATTGCATTCCCATTTTAAACTTGACGTTGTGACGCCTACAGAAATATGAACACCTTTTGAAGTGAAGTAATTTTTAAGTTATTATTTAAACAGTATAATCACCCTGACTGACAATCACAAGCATGCTGAAGTGGTTTACCGTGTAAGCCTGTGTCCTAAAAGAAATAAAGACGTCAGAAATTTTAAAGCAGGCATCTTTTAACTTTTTCCTGAACTTTCTCCAACGTAAAATTCCGAATAAATGAAAAAAATATTTGCAATTAAAGCATCATTTGAATAATCTAAAGGTTAATCAATGAACTGCCCGGTCCTGATATGCATTAGGTGAGGGTGGAGGGTGATCGGAAAGTCTTGTGAGTGTCGCTATAGTCGGTTACGAGTCAAGGAGGTAGTAGAAGCTCCTCCCCACAAGAGTAATGCGCCTGCTTCAAACGCCTCCACAGTCGAGAAAATAGTTTACTGAAAACGCCCCTTCTGCTCCAGTGGATAGATATTGGCTAGAGACAGACCTTGTAGCAGGTGGCGGCTTGCAACACCTAGCGTAGGCGAATTATCTATTTTAGGCTTCTACATTACTCGCACCGGAAGGGTAAAAAGGCTTTAGTGGCAACGAAAATTGTTTGTTACTAAAGAGATAAAAAAATCTGTCTATTTCAGACCTGAGTTGGAGCAGTAGTGCAATTATATGAAAGAAACGAAAAGAAAGCGTCCTTTGCTCTGCACATAAATATAAATTGTAATTTTTGTAAGTAACGCATATATGGTTGTTGGTTTTAGCTTGATAACCTTCCTACACAAATTAGGTGCATTCCTTGTAGAAGATTATTTAGCCAGAAATTTATAATATTAGTCTCTTGACATTCACGGCCCTCATCGAGAGAATTGAAGCCAGGCAGGTGAACTCGCACTACCGAGAAAAGCATCTAATAACACGCACGCTACTGCGTTGCTCGGTTACACTAGTTTATTCCACTCGCGGCGTATATATTAGAATAGTTTGTTTCATTTGTTTCAGTTGTCCTGTGAGCAAACAGTTTCCGGATCGCAACTGGAAGAGGCACTCTACTAATCGCAACAAAGTAGAATCGTTTCGATACCGAAAGACTTACCCACACCATGGCACATATACACCACAGCACCAACTTCTCTTCATGCAAAATGTAGCACTGACTTCTCTTTATGCAAAATATTTATATAATTGCAAAAACTAAAAGTTACCATAAAAATCCATAGAACCTGCAATTTCATAGCCCACAGTACCAGTATTATGTTGTCCGGGTTGGAATTCATTGTTTTCTTGAATTCTCATGCTAATGAACCAACACATCTATTTAAAAAAAAAAAGATATTTAACATAAATAGGGCAGTCCACCCAAAGACAGGCATCCGTCGTGTTGATCCATGCTTCCCAACGTTTATTATTTATTTAGGTCGTACGCTGGTAACACGATTCGATCTTCACCGAAGCACCCAACGGTACGGCACCATTTTTCGCTAAAATTGTTTCCCCACCGATACTACGCTGCAAAACAAACGCAACAATCTACACCGTTTCGCGCGCGAACGTGGAGAGCCTATGGGGTGGCCATCTGGCCATCCCTACTTCGATGATGATGATGATAGCGTGAGAGTAGCGCCACCTCTAGGTCGATCTCGAGGCCAATAGGCGGTAAGAGGTTAGGAACCCAGGGAGAGGGAAAGGAAGCAGATGGAATGCTGAAGAGGGGAGAAGGAAACATCCCCTTTCTTCAGCATTCCACCTCCTTCCTCCTCCCCAGCCTTCTTACTCTCACCCAGAGTTCTTGGCCTGTCACCAACTATAGATGGCTCTGACATTCAGGAACTGTGTACTAATTTGAGTATCTTGCATTAACCCACGTCTCTTGTTTCAGGTGGGACAAACATTCATGTGGTTTCAGTGGTAAGTGAAGTAGCCCTGTCTCTTTCTATTCAGTTGGTGCTATCGGATTCAAATGAAGTGCGGACAGCGGAGCGTGTGGCCGTCGACACATGCTGCACCTCCTGTAGGCCTCTGTAAACTAATAAAACTGCGGTGTGGAGAGCAGGATGCTGTGAGGGTGTGCGTTTTACTCCAGTGCATTGACCCCCAACAGCACAACCCAAGCTTCGACACCGCGCCAATGATGCGCTGAAAGTTCCATTACAACCACTTTCATTGGCTTGGCATGAGCCACGCAAGGAAACTCGCCGCTTGCAACAGGAGCAACCTGCTTGCGCGTGTCCGTGTAGCACGACCGCAGCGTCATGCTCCCTCCTATCTTTTGCGGTTTCTTTTTTTCTTTTTTCGTTGGCTTGTCAGGTGTTTTGACGGAACTTCTAGCGCAACACTGGCGCAGCATCGAAGCTTGTGTTGTGCTTGGCAAAGGGTCAAAGACATCAGAGTAGGCCGAAAACCCTCGCAGTACCATACTCTCCAATTCGCAGTTTTATCAGTTTCCAGAGGCCTCCAGAAGGCGCAGCATGCGTCGACTGGCCATGCGCTCCGTTGTTTGCATTTCATTCGAACCTGATAGTACATTCTTTCTGACATGTGTATGACAGGGTCATTTGGGCCTCAGATTTATTGTAGCCCCCTTAGGCTTATGCACCTCCTCTGATTAGCTTGAAAGCCTTGAAATCCCAGAAGCTGTTTTCAGGAAAACGTCTACATCTATCTTCATCTTGTCTAGGCTGGCACAACCTGACCCGATTGTGCGGGCTTTGTCATATACGGGAGCAAGGTGCCCGAAACACAGCCCTTCATTTATATGAGAAGAGGTTTGAAAAAAGTGAGAGGAATTGTCCGAAAAATTTGGAAAATATTCAAAGTCAATGGCTTTTACCTTCAAAATTCCATAATACGTGAAATGCAGTATTTGGGAGTGATCAATTAGATTTGTTTAGAAGACATTGAACAGTCATTGATGTCACATGACACCAAGTCCCGTGACACCAATTTAGCCAGAAAAATTACTATCAATGTCGAGTTCGTGTCAGAAACCCCTACGTCACTCGACATCAGTTTTCCTCTAAATCTAGAGGGAAAGCATACAGACGGTAGGACGGACAAACGTCCGGAATTAGAAGCTCCCGTCGAAAAGCCTTTCACGCTTTAAAGCGGCCTCGACCGGGTAAAGGCTTTTTCGACCGAGCTCGCTGGGACTCGACGTGCAGGGACATCCTTCTGCTGGAGGTTGGCTTCCTGTGCATCCTGGTGGCCCCCCTGGGCATGTTCCAACGCACCCTGGGCCTGAGCTCTTCCTGGCGCCTCCCACACAACCCCCACGACAAGGTCAGCGTCTGGCTGCTGCGTTGGCTCCTCTTCCGCTTCATGTTCTCCTCGGGCGTGGTCAAGCTCACCAGCATGTGCCCGGCCTGGTGGGGGCTCCAAGGTCGGTGGCATGCCACTCTTCCCGGCGTTTAGAGCCGTCGCCGGGACGTTCCAAGAGGGCATCTAGAAGCCCGTTCACTCGCTTGCGTTTGGTTTGCTTACGACCGAGTCCCATTAGAGCGACAAACGGAAACGACCGACGCCAACGAACCTCCAGCATGCGGAGCACGCACGCGGAGGTACAGTCGAATTCTCATTAATTCATACTCGAGGGGGACCGAAAATTTGTTTGAATAAAGCAAAGGTTGAATTACTGGAGTTTCCTCCCATAAAGACACATAGGATGGGACCTGCATATTAGCTTGAATTATCCGCAAGTTTGAATTAACGAGATTTGACTGTACTTTTGTAGGCATGCGGCCTCAGTGCTAGTGGAGTGAGCACAAGGGATGGCGAGCGTGCCAAAGATACCTTCTTGCGTATGCTGCGCGTGCTGGAGGCTTGCTGGTGTCGGCTGTTTCTGTTTGTCAGCTCTAGTGGGACTGGGGCATTACGACCCAGTTCTCGCGACCTCTTACGAGAAGACACTCTGCCGCCATCTGTGAAATGGCCCCGGAACTCCATTTTTCCAGAGCGAAGGTTTCTGCAGCATTTGTGCGATTGCATGTGCGTTTTATTTATGTGAAATAGCCTTTATAACATTGTCAAAAGATGTTGGAACCACTAGCAGAAGCACGACATGCGAAAAAAATAAAGGAAATATATGGAAGTGCTTTTATGGTATACCCAATTACAGCGTGGGCGAAATGGTTTGAACACACTTTAAACTGACTTCATAAGTCGCTTTCATAACCCATCGCGCTGGAATTTACTACAGAGGTGCCTGAAGGTGGTGGAGGCTTTCTCTAGAATTGTTGAAAGATTGGCTCACCTGAGTAAATCACGAAAATTCAAAAACTATCTAGTGTCTTTTCCTGGGACGCACTCAGTGCATGACTTTTCCACCTAGTACACAAGGCTGCAAGGAGAAGGAAGCTCCCCCTCCCCTACCCCTCCCACTGCACCGGTGCGATGAGACAATTGGCATAAAATATACTGTGGGCTCAAATAAAGTGAAGAATAGGTAAGCCAATTCTATTTTATTTCCATGTCACAAATATTTCAGTCGTAGTAAGCGCCAGAATAGCCCAGAGCAATTTTCTGATGATATTGAGGGAAAAAGGCTTAGCAAAGAATTTTTCCATCAACAAAACCAGTTTATATTTTCTTTCTTTTGACTCCGGAGGTTCCATGTATTCATAATCTCAATTAATGAATGCGCCACCTTTGAGCACCCTTGTAGCGGCATTTAACGAAACGTTAGAGCCTCGAAATTTGAGGTAATGAGTCAATAAACTGTCACTGTAGCGACATATCCCAGGCGAAAATCAGTCCACTTACTGCTGGATTATGGAACTGGAAATAGAGGCGGCCCAGCTGGATTTCAGCTGGATTCCAGCTGGAATCCATCTGAATCCAGCTGGGCCGCAGTTGCAGTTCTATAATCCAGCTGGAAGTGGACCGATTTTCGCCTCGGATACCTAGTGTTTTGCGGCTCGAATGAAGTACACTGAAAGGGTGTCACGCAAGCCCTTTCACTGTACTCCGTTTCTCTTTATGATGGACTGCAGCGGACGCTACGAGGCCATCTCAACCAGTGACAGATAAGGGGTTCAGGGGAAACTCCTCCCACCCCTCTCCACTCTAGTAGAGCAAACGCTGGAGAGGAGGTGACCTCCTCTCCAACGTTCACTGTGCTAGAGTGGAGAGTGAGTGAGGAGCTTCCCTGAACTCTTAACCCGTCACCGACTACAGTAGTTTCGTGGATGTTCAGAGCATTGCAATGCTCCTTCCAAAGGTGACGTGACACTTGTCATTGGACTGGCTTCAGTGGCTCGTAGCATCTGCTGCGATCCATCCAAGTCATTAAATGAGCTACGCTTGGAGCATTGGCATCCCATTCGCAGGTTTTCATTTTGGCACCGCCATTTTGGTGCCTAGTACAGAGAGGGCGCAACCGCCGGTCGTTACTCATCGGTATGATTCGGACGCTCAGCTTTCTAGGCATTGGTACGGCATCAGGAGCCTTGTCTCAGTCCGCTTCAGCGTTTCTGGGGGACGGATAAACGTTTCCTGCTAATTCAGATGAGGCTGTTCGAAGTTTTATATCGATAGCTTTTTCCGACTCTGTATTAGGATTGTATGAACTTCTTTTTTTTTTTTTGCTTTTCAGTTGGTTTAAGATTTTTTGTTTTTATAGTGTACGTGTACCACAATTTCTTCTTTACTTTGAGTAACTTTGTTCTCGTTTAATGCAATGTTTCTTTGATGATTTACATAAAGTGCTGGGCCAACCTTTGATCGCTAACTAGCCCTTTATTATCGAAGGGGTCCTCTCGATGGTATTCTTTGAAAACTTTGTGGCCACTGCCTGAATAGGTTTCTTATGAGCTAACAACTTCTTTAAAAGTAAGAACACATCTTGACTTGTTTTCAGATAACTGACTACATTGCTCTTAAGCACCCAAAGGCCATCCTGGCGATACCCCTCACTGCCCGATGATAGTTACAAAAAGGCAGAGGGGAAGCAAATTTGCTTAGATGGGCGAGGGGTGGAATAACACTTTTGGTTCCTAGGCTACATGGTGCAAGCTGCCGCCCATTCTAAAGGGTACAGTCATGAGCATCCATCCATCCATGACTGAAGCGTCGTTACTCTAAAGCGTAGCTCATTTAGTAGCTCTAGGTTCGTCGTGAGGTGGAACAAAGTGTGACTCGGAGCGCATCTGCATGTGCGCAGCGCTCAACGTCCACTTCGAGAGCCAGTGCATCCCAACTCCCGTGGCGTGGTACTTCCACCACCTGCCCGAGTGGTTTCTCCGCCTGGGGGTCGTGTTCACCTACGTTGTCGAGATTGCCGTTCCGTTCCTCTTCTTCATGCCCGTGCGCTCCCTGAGGATTTTCAGCTTCTACTGCCAGGCAAGTGCCCCGTGTGCCCGGTTCCGCTGACGGCGGATGAAATGCACCTAGCTGACAGTAGGCAGACGTTCCTGCTGATTTCTGGCTACTCAGGTGGCTCGTAAAGAAGCAAGACTGCTGTTAACATGTGTCAAGGTTCTCGTTTTACGTGTCTATTTGGGATGGACTCATGGGCGTACCAACCGGGGGGCGGCTTGCCCCCTTAGTTCTCAAAGTGGGGGAATAAAGCATGTGTTTTGCCCCCCCCCCCTGAAACAGCCGCCACTGGGCAGGGCCAGACACTGTCCAGCGGCGCCCAAGGGATACCAAGGGCACCGCCCCCGGCCCTGGGGAAGGGGGGGGGGAGGGGGGTCTGGTTTGCCACCCCACTCAAAAACAAGTTGGTACGCCACTGGATGGAGTTCGAAGTTATCATGACCTGGATGAGCATGAATGTAAAGTATGAAATCGATAGAAACCTTCTTGGAAAGCAAGCACAAGAAGGTGGAAATGTAGACGTATGACGTATATTAAACGGGGAAAGTGTGGCTCTCTTTCGTTTTTCAAATGTTTCAATTGCATATCCTAAAAAAAAATATGATATTACTTTGAATTGGCCTATACAGCAATGTTGTGCCTGTATTTACTTACACGCGATAGACCGGAAATAAAATGTAAATAAATACTGTATGGAATAAAAATTTATCTCCTATTTTTGTTTCTAAATAATTTGTCAAAATACTGCTCGGCGTACGTTTAGCGGTACTTTCAGGTGTACCTACGAAGGCCAGGAGCCCTAAATATTATTGTCATTGCCTAATTCTAGCCTGCTTATTTTGTTACGAAATAAACTGGGATTCTCAAACCAGAAGTGCTCTTGTAATGAACATACATTTTGCTATGCCCTTAATAAACTTTTGTGCGTGCATTATCGTCGGTCAAGGCGTCTTTGACCACATTCACTCGGTTGGAGTAGAACTCACTACGTCGACGGATAGCAAGCCGTCTGTCGCGAAGTACCAATGTGCCAACAGAGATGGGCACGCCCATATACCGCAGGGCCTAACTACTATAGCTACTACTATTCCATTCAGCCCTTAGCTAAGAGCATTGTGGAAGGTCGTTAGACCAGTCACATGTCTATCTTTTGCTAGATTGTCGTACACTCGGTCATACCCATGCACAGAAAGTGAGATCGGGGACGAGAGGGGGCAGTCAATAGGTCTGGCGAATGGAGCAGTATAGGCGTGTCTCACGGGTGTCGGGACGCCCGTGCTGGCAACGAGCGACTTGGGAGCGTCCAACGTCCTCGCCGTCTGTTTCAGGTGCTCCTGCAGCTGCTCATTCTGGTGACTGGGAACTACAACTTCTTCAACCTGCTCACCCTGGCATTGTGTCTCTCGCTCGTGGACGACGAATACCTGCTGAATGCCGTCGGACGTTCCACCTTTTGTGAGTGCCTCAGGCTGCGGCCCTCGACCTCCAAAGGCTTTTAATTTTTTTTCCAAATTGGGAATTTTATGCACGGCAAGAGAGCGGGCGACGGAACGGTACGAAGGCTAACGGCTATGTGTTGCTCGGACGAATTGGGGAAGCGCACAGAGCAGAAGGGCTGTTGGCTTAGCCAAAGTCTGTCTCGTATTCCTTCTCGCTTTTTGTGCACCGCTCGCCACTTCTGGGTGAGATGTACTGCGTTCGTGCATGTTTTCTACGCTCGTCTTCACCTTGAAAACCGTTGCAAACCAAGACCAGCTTCTCGCAGAGCATTGCTGATTTACGTTCTATGGTGAATTAAGGTATGTGTAATGAATTTTAGATTAGCTTACCATTATTTCATGAAGACGCCCACGTTTCAAACGCTAAAAGCATAGTTTTGTTTCCTCCGACAACCAAGTCCTGTAAGGACTACTTCGTACAGTGCATGAATAATGTGCAAAACTTTCTTTTTTCTTGGTGTGACAATGGGATAGATGTTTCCTGGGTCGTACGAGTTGCAACAATCATTATTTTATGCCATGTTTTCATGGTTGCATTTTGTTTGTGCAGCTAAGCATATTCCTTTTCTAAACGTCGAAGGTCCCGTCGAGCTATCCCTACACATCCCTACAGCGCAAGACTGTAGCGATTCCTGGAGATGACATAAGAATGCATAAGAAAAAATTGACCACATCTCCACGTGGTGAATGATGTTGATTGAGGCGAAGCTCTGGTGGTGCTTGTCTGCATAGACGCTGAGCCGCAGCATGCCGAGCCTTTCGTTCGTTTTCATCCATGTCAGAAAGAGAATGTGGTATGGAACGTGGTTATATACGCATTTGAGCATTTGACCGCAGCGCCCTCTCGTCTATAAACGTTGAGCCAATGCATGCAAAGTTTAACGCGATTATATACGCATTTGACCAGCAGCGCCCTCTCCTGTATAGACGTTGAGTGGCTACATGCAACGTTTCATCCATGACATCCCCAGCTCTTGAGTTACTACGACATCTCCGAGCCCCTACTCGTCCGGCAGTCGTGGCCGAGTGGTTAAGGCGATGGACTAGAAATCCATTGGGGTCTCCCTGCACAAGTTCAAATCCCGTCAACTGCGCAAACATTTTTTTTTTTTTCATCATGTTTTTTTTTTACACAAGCACGTGAGCTTACGAGCACGAGCACCGGACGTCCGACGGACGGACGGACATGGCTAGCCCCTAATGAGCTTCGCCCCTAAAAGCTTGAGGTACACCTAAGCATTTCTTATGAGTTGTGAATGCGAAAGCAGGCAAGCCGCTTGTCCGTTCTCTTTGTCGTCTGCTTGTCCACTCCCTTTGTTGTCTGCTGCGTACTAGCGCGTGTGCGCTTCGGGATCTCGGAGGCCATGGCGCAGCGACCAATGGCAGCCCCGTCGATGCACGCCAGCCAATGGAACTGAAGGCGAATCGCTCCTATTGGGATCGCGGCGGAAACTAGGAGCCGTTTTCGCACTTCAAACTGATGACGTCAGCTCGCTCCATGCAACAGTTAATGCTTTCGCATTAAAAAGTGGTGTTCTTTACCCAAGCTGGCAATCGACGCACGAAATGATCAACGCCGAAGTGCAGAACAAACATCACTTTTTTTGGCGCAGAGCCTAAAGACGGTGCAAACCAACCCTAGTTCTGGTGTCCAGATTGTAAAGGTTATGTGGAGCATAGTCACTACATGCCTGTTTAGACAAACGCTTGCTTGTTGAACGGTATGGACAACGGTACATAATAGAAGGTGGTCGACACCTTGCGATTGGGCATTCCCTCGTCGAATTGTCTCCTGCTCCCTTTGGCCCTTGAAAGTACTATACACGAATTCAGTTTCCCGCTAAATTTAGCAGGAAAATTTATGTCACTTGACCCGACGTCACGGGACCTACATCAAATCAAGTTCCCCGCTAAATTTAGCAGAAAAATTGATGTCACGTGACCTATGCACCAATTCAGTTTCCCAGCTAAATTTGGCAGGAAAATTGATGTCACTTGACCTGACGTCATGTGACCCATACACATTTTCAGTCTTAAAATAAAATAAACAAATTAAAAAATGATTTCTTGCATTTTTGTGTATTGTAGGGCTTTAAACGTAGAGGTTGCTGCCAATTTGTTATTAACCAGACACACGAGACAATGATCTTATGTTTCATGTTTGCTACCTTATTTTCTCGCCTGAATGTAGGTGCAGGGCTGGCTGCCTCGAATCCCTGCTTCGTAGCCCCGCTTTCAAAACTCAGATTGTGACGCATACTTTTTTTTTTTTGTTCACGACGGTCAGACAGGAAAAGTGTGATGCGTACCACGAGAAGGGTGCTGGCCAAAACAGTGTCTCTCCTGACCTTCTGCTGCCTGACCTTTGCCACCATCAAGCTGTTCCAGGTGCAGTTCAATCCCGACTGGACCCTCAGATCTAAAATAAGTGAGTTGCCGGCGAGAGCCCCCTCTGCCCCTTACTGGGTGGTTTTTGTGACCCAACTCCTTGTGCGGTATTTATCCTCTTCCAGCCTTCACACCGAAACAGTTTGAAGAGTTGCTTGCCAAGACAATGCCTATCACCATCTGGATGGGCACTGCTTCGCTGGCTGTTACGATACTGCTCTCGTTGCAGAGGTCAGTGACTTCTCGCTTTCCCAAGGCCCGCCTTGGACGGGGCAGTTTTTCCTAGCATCTTATGATCGCGGCGCTAGCAACATGGGCCTCCCGCATTGGCACGCAGTAACCACTAAAGCTCAAATTGCTGGTTTTTTTTTTTATTCCCATTAAAATTTTAATTTTCTTGCACCATTTATAGACACGAAGTTACGTATTAATGACACATTCTTATATTTTTAGGCGATGCTGGGTATACTAACTCAGTCTCCCTGAAACCGTTGTGCTGCAAAAGCTGTCCATTGCAAACCATAACAAAGTCAAACTCTGTGTTCAATTTTGTCGTCGCCACCATAGGAGGGGTCACGTGGAAATATTGCATCTCTGAATGGCTGTTGCTGCTTCAAACGTGTCTGCATTGTTCGAGTCGCTGGCCCAATTCAATTTAGACCTGAACCTAGCAGTTTGTGTTGCACGGTGGGGGTCTTAAAGAAGAACTTAACGCCAAAATTGCCCTGTCTGAAGCAGCGGGCCTAAGGCTTGAATTATTCTACGAAATGAAACTTATCCGATGCAGTTTCTTTGATTGAACCAACACACTGTGCACAAGAAGACAAGTGTATCGCAGAAGAGAGATGTAATGGCGGCAACGCTGTGTGCAGGTCTCTGTTCGAAGAACGGGGGCTGCTGAGGAAGCTGTTCTCGACGTGCGGCACGGTGCTGTGTGGCACTGCGGCCGTCTGGCTCTTCTGCGTGTCTCTGGTGCCCTTCTCTACCCTCGACTACAACCTCCACTCCAAGCTGTGGCCCGTTGTGCGGCAGTGGCACTCGAAGGTGGAGCCCTTTCACGTCGCCAGCTCGTACGGTCTTTTCCGGAGGCAAGTACCGGCTTCGTCGCTATGGCCGCCCGTTTCTCTCGGGGCTGGCCAAGTTGAAGCGTTCGACCGGCGCTACTGTCCACTCTTTGTACCTAGATGGAGTTTGCATTAGATCTGAGGCCTCTTCGGCCCTGCAACCGTAAATTGTGGATATAACCTCTGCTATTGCAGCAAAGCCTTTCTTTTTTTTTTTTTCTACAAGAAGGATTTTTACTATAGTTTCAGTGCCTCCAGTGCTTGTGCTAGTATTCAATATTTGCTTCACTATGTCTATATCTTTACTATAGCAGCCTTCTAGATGTAAAGAGGTGATATAGGGAAACCGTAAAAGGTCCCTCTTTGCAGGTTGGGGCTGGGCACCCGCTTTAGCTGGACACATGCATACATGTATATGCATACAGTCATACACGATAGAAACTAGTGTGCTCCAAAACATCCGTCTTGCTCGTAGGTGCTGAAGCCCGGTGGCGTTAAAAGGCACCTCCGTCTGTCTGATGCATTTCTCAGTCCCACACTTCCAACGTACACTAGTGTCAAGGTTCATCTAAAGCAGTCTACGTTCTAACGCCCAGTTCTGCTAACGTGGACCTTGCCTTCGAGGCTACAAAGGAGCGTGAAGGCGACCCGCTCGTTACGAGCGGGTCGGTGACTTCTTCACGACACGCAGGATGACCGGGTTGGAGGGGCGCCCGAACTGGTGCTGGAAGGTGGTGACCAGCCGACGGGGCCCTGGAAAGAGCTGCCTTTCCTCTACAAGCCCGGCAACGTCACCCGCTCACCACCCTTCGTCGGTGAGCCGACACGACTCTGTATTCTTGTTTGCGTCTCGGCGGAGAGCGGCCCCCTTAACTGCCCCCCTCCCCCTAAAAACATTTCTCAGCGATGACGCCCAAATAGTTTGCACATTTGAGGCACCGCATACTTTACGTACCCTGCAAAATGCACTACGTAAAGTATCCTGCATTTTGCAGGGTTTGTATACCACTCAGATAGATTGCACATTCAAGGTGCCACATACTTTACATACCCTGCATTCTGTAGGGTCTGTACGCTACCCAGACACTGAAGTTAACAGTTAACAGACACATTTAAAAGAAGTTTCGAACACGCGACTCGGCACAGGACTTACCGTCTGTCGCAGCATACAAGAACTGCAGGAAAGCCCGCAGAAATATTTGGCCCTTTCCGGCACTATCGTTGCAAAGGTGGTGGTAACACAGAGTGTGTTGCACATTGATTCACATTGGTGTTGCACAATGATCTCGGTGCGCATTTCGTGCCTTGACGGCGCAAACATTCATTGTCTCTTGCGGCGTCTCTGAAAGAAGACCCTGCCAAATCTAGCGCTCCAGCTGCAGTGGAATGCGGAGTCTGCATCTCTTGTGGCCACACACACCTTTGACCCTGCATCTTCACATCTCCCTGTTTTACAGCGGAACTGTTAAGGGCTAGGTTCCCCAGGATCGTGTCCACCAGCGAAAAAATGATGACACCGAACTCTGGACAGCTACCGCCATCTATGAGCGACGGCGGCAACCAGACAACTGGTTGCCGCCGTCGCTCATAGATAGCTGCAACCTTTCTTCGGGGGAAGAGGAACGGGAGCAGAACGAGCGGCGATGTGCGTTGCAGCGCGAATGGTTCCGCAACCGCCGCGAGGCTGCTATCGCCTAAAGTTCCACTGCGTCGAGCGCTTCAGATTCCCTTGCGAAAGAAGAGCGGATCGCTCGCCTGGAAAGCCACCATCGAGAACAGAAGCTACAGCTCCGCTGCTCTTCCTTCTTCACCAGAATGGAAAGGCTGAAAGATTTTTCTCGAAAGCGCACGCTTGTTCTCTTCTCCTGCTGCACACTCGCCCATCGCATGTGTGAGCACGCCGGCTCGACAGCTCCCAGGTAACGAGGTCGTAGTGCCGGATTTTCCATGTCGCCTACCGGAAGCAAGTGCAGGACGCATATAAGTCAGAAGATATTAGTCAGGAGTGTCACGTCGGCGTTCGGCATTGTGTTTGGTACACCACGGCCTTAGTTGCCCCCGTGCCACTAAACTTGTAATAATCATCATCATCGCCATTTGGCTGGAGCTCATGTGCCCATGTCTAAATAGTAAATTGTTTTAGCATTGAAACGTTCAGATCTCCTCAGAGTCAGCATTCCTTTTTCCGCCGCAGTCCCACACCAGCCCCGGCTCGACTGGCAGATGTGGTTTGCCGCCCTTGACCGCTACGAACGCAACCCCTGGCTGCTCAGCCTGGTCCACCGCATTCTCACGGGACAGGAGCAAGGTCTGTTGCCAGGCCACGGCCGTGATCTAGCCGAGCCGCAGCCAGTTTCTGACGCCTGTTCACTCTCTGCTGCAGTGCTTGCCCTGCTGGACCGCGAGCACTACCCGTTTGCCAAGCAGCCACCCAAATACGTCCGAGGGCTGCTGTACACCTACAGGTTCACCCAATTCAACGCCAAGAGCAGAGTGTACGTTTTGCTTTGCCACTGTCTGGCTGCCACTGTCTGGCTGCCACTGTCTGGCTGCCACTGTCTGGCTGCCACTGTCTGGCTGGCTTTTATGTTCGACTGAAATCTGATTTTTCTAATTTTGGATAGCGAGCGTACCGTCCCGAAATCGGGTCGTCAGATCCCATTTTCTAGACTGTCCGGTAGACGAAAAATGTGAGTCGTAGCACTAGCGTATGTACTATTCGATTGTGAAAAAAGCTGCGCAGTCTTTCGATTTTTGGCAAGTCATCGCTGAGGGCAATCAGAAAAGCATTTTTCACAGCGAAGCTGTTATGCGCTAGGATCTGGGAAAAAATGAGTCCGCGGATGTTGACAGAAAACTCCCCATTGGTCGTGGCAAGTATGAATAAATAAAAATAAAAAGAGGGGGCAACCAGCGTGAGTTAGCCTTCCTTGGCATTACTAGATAGTGAGGTCCTGATTCCTTATCATCGTCCTCCAGGTCGTCCTAGGCGTCGTCATCCTAGAAGTCGTCCTCGAAGTCATCCTTGAGGTCGTCCTTGAGCTCTTCCTAGACGTCATACTCAAGGTCGTCCTAGACGTCGTAAAAATAACAGCTTCGCTGGTCCTCCATCTTCACATGAAGTGGAAGGGCTCTACCATTTTTTAATTCCGAAATTTTAAACACCCTCATTATTGTATTTAAATTTCACTATATAAAATCAAGCAATGAAGAACCCTGAACCAGCATGCAATCAATGAATTTAAGTGGAACGACGAGGCATTGTGGCGTTTGACTATGTTACGTCAAAATATGAACGAGAGTTTCCAGGACATCCATGCTTTGTGTTGAGCCACTCCTTCAATTGCTTGCCACAGTAGTGTCTCGATAACTAAATAACGGTCGTATCTCGACGCAAGTTCTCGCAACATAGTCAAATGTGGTCAAACGACACTGCATGACTGTGCCCTTTACATTTAACATAAAATGCAAAGGCACGTGACGTTCGATTTGCAGGCCCAACGTCAACGACTGGTGGAAGAGGTCCAAGCCGACAGAGTACCTGCCGCCTCTTCACAAGGACCAACCGTTCCTCCGGCAGTTCTTGGAGAAGGCGGAGATTCCTACGGTCAGTTTGATGTTGACGCATCGCGACGATACTTTGCAAAAAACTGCACGGCGTCGAAGTGCATAAGTTGTGCCTCTGCCTCTCGAGTCGTGGACAGCGCTCGCGTAGCTGAAGTTGCAGCGTAGCGTGCTCGCCGCAGTGCGATACTCCATTGCAGGTCGTGCGAGCCATTGCACAACCTTGTATTCTCCCCGAGTGCACGTGCTTTCTAAAGGCTGGTTCGCGCAATTGTGACCACAACAGACGTTATGACAGCTTGACTGCCAAAACATACTGGCACCAGCTATCTTACATGCTGCGTGTAACTAGACTGAAGGTTTTGCAGTATACGTGTGAAATCAAATCTATGCACTATCCATGTGAAGTGGTCGCTCACAACATTGCCAGAATTATTTCAAGGCCATTGTCACTCGTACAGCCCTAGTGTCATGCCTTCCACAATGCTGCAAGCAACTCTCGAGGCGGAGCATTGTCACGGGATTCACTCGTAAAACACGGCGCATTCCGCACGCAAAGATCCCCACGTTTGCAATGCTCAATGACGCCGCCCGTATTTGGTTTCAGGACTCGCCGAAGTTGCGGTCTAGGAACGGCTTCCTCAAGCCTATCCTTGCCAAGTCCAGGGAGCTGGCCAATGCTATGAGTCCCACGGTCTACGTCTGGTCGTTCATCACGTCTGCGATGGTCCTCAAGCTCGTCGGGACGTTGCTATAAAAACAATTATATTGGGGAAAAAAAAAAACAAATGGGAAATGCAATTTGGCTGTAAAACGAGGCACTGCATAAAGAGGAATTCAGAAGCGAACAACAGAGCACAAGCATGCCAGTGACAGCTTATGTGAAGAAAAAGTTTAATCATGTACAAATATTTACTGAAGAATTTCAACCTTGTTTACGATCGTGAATTACAATGGGATTCTGAAATTTGTGAATTTGATAGCTTTATACCTACTACTTAGATACCAACAAATACCTAGTCATTACATCTGTAAACACTCACTGAATGTCCTTGCTCATATCACTCAAGGCTATGTCAACCGGGATTTTTTTCTATGTTGCTATATTTAGAGTTTTGGGAACTTGCATATTGTTTTGTAAGCACCTGTTTTCTACGAGTCATTAAAAAAAATTGCAGCTAACATTTTCGAGCATTGTCCTATTTAACGGCAGAAAGTTTTATATGTACATGTTGAACGAAAAGCTCCTTTCCTGTCATAGCCTCCTATATACTGACAAAGCCTGGCAGATTGCCATGAGAAGCAGCCACCAAAATGGAACAGGTGGAGCGGCAGACAACGGATGAAAGGAGAGCCACGTGACTGGTGCCCTCTGTGGCAAGGTGCCGAAACACACTTCTCCCGAGCGAACAAGTGTGTTTCGGGTCCTCACCGCTGCAAAAGCTGTGCGCCGACGTCCAGGTTCCCCGAGAAATGGCTCTTTGATGCTCTGTGCTACCAGATCCTCGCGGTCCAAATCTGCAACCGGGCACTCTACGGTTCTGTCGTCGAACTGCCAGGCTTTGCGAGTATAGAGGAAGCTATGTCACTTTACGTGCACAGTTCAGAGTATACAATTAATATATTAATATTGATATATGCATCCAGCAAATAGGCTAAAACTACTGCCACTTTCACCCGTAGGAAGTGCAGCATTGTTCGAGCAAATGTACCGCGCATAGTTTCATGCGCATTTTAGAGCTGATCACAACCGGTAGTCGCTTGGACGCTGTCCACGAACAAGTGTTGCTTCTCTCGTGAGGCTGCTTTTGAGAGAAAGTAGGAGTGGAAAGAACGGGACTAGTTTCTTTAAATTTTCTATCAAACTCTATCTCAAAACACAGAACGAGGCAAAGAGTCTCCACACGATGGCCACATGAAGGCACCGTAACCTACTTGTGGCAGTTCTAAAGAAACGTCACCAATGTTCACGGGCAAAATAGTATTTTTCTTTGAACAGGAATGAACAAACAGCTGCTGCTTTCACTCGCCATTACTGTGGTCCATAAGCAGTGTTCTTTTAAGCTGTAAGCATGCAGTTTGTAGAGTTCAGCTGGGGCACAGTGAACGTTTGAAATCAGTCGACGGATGCTGCGTGGAGCTTTTCGAAGGTCCTCTGGCGATGTTCGGCGGAGAAGACTGGTGCAAGCACAGCCTCTGTCGACGCAACCCGGGCTTGGAAGCGTTTTCGGTCGATGGCCATCTGCTCCCAGGGTCCCCTGCGATCCACGTCGTCTGCATCATAGACTTCCAGAAAGGTGTCTCCGGTTCCGAAGTTCACCTGGACCAAAATTGCACCACATTAAAAATAGCGCACCACGTAACCTTGATTGACAGTTTCCTCAGTGACTCCAAGACAAAGTGAGCAAGTGCCCACAGTCTGATAGAGGCTTATTGCGGAAAAGGTGCTGTGCAACCGAGCTTTCGGCTGCACATCGAAAGATCGCCAGGTGGTTGAAATTGATCCTCGGGCCTCTGCTGGGGCACACCAGACTCCCTCTGTTAGTTTGACACATAACCCAACCCCCCCCCCCCCAGAATTTTAAGTTTCTACACTAAATGCAGGACAAATTAACAATAGGTTACTTCTAACCCCTAAGTAATCTGTTTGAAATTTCCATCAAGTACGCAAACTGGAGATGACAGTAAGCGTGAACTCTCAACATAAATTAGCAGAAGACATTTGTGATACGGCACATATGATTAGAGACAGAAGAAAATCAATGAATGATGGACGAGCTAATATGCGGTTGATCTTCCGGTATTGGGCAGCAGCTTGTGCTATGCGGACAAATTCCCGCGTTGGTTCAAAGCAAAAAAAACAGCTGATGCTTGCTGGGACACAAAAGCCCAGGTGTTGAATAGACCAGATGAAAAAAGTGCTTATTGCATCATTGTTCCTTTGTCCAGTTTTAACCCTTTCATAGTTGAAACTGATGTGGTGACCCCATGGAGTACACTGCACTTGAATCTGTGTATGCCTTAGTATGGCAACACTTCAGTGCGCGCGGTCAACATACGACAGTGTTTTGGGTGACGAGCGCGTGCTGGGGGCGGACCGTCTACTGTCATTCTTAACCTGTCTTAAGAGGAAAGCAGCCAGAAAAATAGATAGCGTGTAGTTAAAAAAAATTGATTTCGCACCCCAGCTCGTTTACAAAACAAGCTAAAAAAAACACGGCCATTAAGATACTTTTTTATTATTATTATTTCGGCTCCGCTTTTGGAAAGGCAAATCAATCAATCACCTTTGAGATTCGATGCTGGGCTTGCTCGTCGGCGTTGTACTCCCGATTCCACCTGTCGTTGGCGTCGCGCACATGCGGCGACGTCGCCGCCCCGAGTCCTACGCCGTCCACTTCGTCGGAGATCCTCGTCGCCCGAGGTCGCACGGACACCGAAAAAAGGCCGTTCAACAGTGGCATCACAAGGACGTCCAAGGGGCAGTCGGACGCGCTCGTTTCTTCGCCGGCGTCCACCTCGTCCCAGTCGCTACCGGTGTCGCTGATATCGTCATTGCCGCCCAGAATAAACGCGATTGCGGAGTTAACCGAGGGTCGCGGCGACGCTAACGCTTTCTCATCAATCTCCGCGCCTGGAGGGGTGCCGACTCTCAAAATCATCTCCTGTTTTGTTGTTGGGGAGCGGGCGATGCAGACGCTGTGGCCGGGAGGCGACTCGAGTGCTTCACCGGTTGGCTTCGAACTCGACTTCGGCGGTCGCCTCCGTCGACGTGACCGTTTCTTGTGGTTGGGCTGACGGTCGGTCGTGGTCGGCGACGACGCGGCTGACGACGCCGGGCGGACGGAGTCGCTCGCACCTCCGTCCGCCCGGGAACTTCGACCCCATCGGCACATTCCGAAGGGCTGGGCGGCCGCAGGAACTTTGGACGGCCGCAGTTCCGCAGGTTCCGGCGGGGCCGCGAGTCGTCCTTGCGATAACTGCTGCTTGCGGTTGTTCGCGGCGGGGGCAGGCGTGTTCTTGGAGTCCTTGAATCCGTTCGTGCCGACGAACTTCGTCATGAAGCAGGGAAATGCTGCGGTGGTCTTCACGACTTCGTTTTGTGGTCGGTTCTTGGTCCAGGGTATGGCGCAGACGGTGCTGGCCTTTGCGCGGTCCATGTTCGCGGATGACGGCACCTGATGAGTCAGCAGCGTCATTCTCCGCGGGTCCGGGTTGATTTTGGGAGTATTGTCGGTTGCGCCAATTCTCACTGCCACTTGCCGGGGTTAGGGTCCTTACAAAACCGACAACCGTTGGCTCGCGTATGGGTCTCGCGCATCAACCGTGCCTCGGGCGGCTGGCCAATGGACATCGGACGAGGGTTAGCGATACAACCTTCGACTCTTTCGATGATAGCGAGCGGCTCGATGGAACACTTCGTACCTTTGGTACCACACATGTTTGGGACTGCGTAACACCTCGACGACTCCTCGTAATCTTCTGACAGAGACGAAACCAGAGCGAATTCGCACAGGCAGGACATTTCTCACACACTTGTCTGCTTCGGAAAATTTCAGAGAGGAAATGGCTGACTGCTTGGGGAATCACGGGAGTTCGTGTACGTGACCCTACGTCACATCCGGTATTCAGTTTCGTTTGCGAAAAGGAGACTGACCGACAGTGAAAGCAAATATTTACTGTCATCGCGCATTGATGTGGTGTTTTTTATGATGAGACTTGGGAACCATAGAATTAAATAATTTTGTGTCTTATTCTATCACGCTTGTACATTTTTTGTTTGTTTGTTGTTGTTTATCGGCATGTCGGAATGCACGGGTGAATGTCGGCGTAACGAGATATCACAGTCGTTTGCATTTTTTTTCTATTAAGTTACTTCGGCGCCGCGTCATTTGATGGCGTCCTCACGCTAAACATAAAAATAAAGCCCCAGGTGCCCAGGTCATAGACCCGTCAAGTGCGTTTCGAAACTTCACTGACACATTGCATCAGCTGCCGCGGATAGAATCTTCTTTCTCGTCAGGTCAAGCAGATTCAAAAAGAGAACAAACATCTGCTAAATTAAAGAAAAATTTAACAATCAAAAGAGAAATAAAAAAATAACCCGTGGAGGTGCCGGGGTTCGAACCCGGGGCCTTTCACATGCGAAGCGAACGCTCTACCACTGAGCTACACCCCCGGTTACGGAATAGGGAATGGACAGTTTAACAAATTCCTTCCGTATATTACCTTCCTTATTTGTACATTTTAGCCACCACTTAGTTGGGTTTTATTCATAAAACGAAACACAGGCAACCTTAAGTGCTAATTATACAACATCTCATAAACGAATGCCCATTATAAAAGAGTGGATACAAGAACGGCCGGCACGGCAACACAGAACGCTAGGTTTAGGCGGTTAGGCAGAGGCAGTTTAGGTAAGTTCCAGTACGGCTGACAGCTTCGCAATGAGTTTGCAGTATGTAAACAACAAGAACTCGTTCTGTGCCGAACTTGAATCGTTAATAAGGGCAGCAATAGCCTCCGACGTTCCGTGTGAAGAAGTGGATCAGTGCCTGCGAGAAGTGTTCCGCCTCAAGAGCGTTGAAACCGGGACCAACCGTCGAAATTTCGTATCGGCCGTCTGCGCTCGGATTGCAAACTTCCTAGTGTGGTGTTCAATTTTATACGTTTTGCTACGCGCACTCTACCGCTACGGACCCATTGAAAGTTTCGTCGATCATTTATACGACGAGTACACCTACACGGCAATGCGCGCTGCGCGCTTCCTTGCCCTGCCGATCCTCCGTCGCTTTCCAGCCATCTCACGTAAGTGCCACATTCATTGTAGTCTCCTTGTTCGACTAAAAATAGCGGGCCGAGGACTGAACCTAGTATCATTGTCATGCGTCGAAAATTATTGGAAAACGGAGGCCATGATTGTGGTCTCATTGACCGCACTAATGTACGTACAGATGAGAACAAATGCGGGATCCCATTGATCATTCCCTGACAGCACAAGTTGTATCGAAATACTGAATCTACACTGTGGTTCTGGAAGCTGTACTCTAGGCTATCACAGTCCTGCAACCTACAAAAACATGATCCACGCATTTCAGAGTACCACAACATGAAGTGCTTGGTACCGAATCCCCTGTACAGTCCAATGGATGCTTCAGACTGTTGGCCGTGCGAGAAACTGAAAGCCCTGGTGGACCTCACTGGACACGCCGACGTCGCTACGGAGTATGTGTGGAGCCTTACGCCTTTTGTCATGCGAGTATGTATTAGGTTGCGCATGCACAGTTCTCGTATACAAATTGGTTCCCCCCTGGTTCCCCCCTCTAACCTCTTTAGGATGCTGTTAACCTGAAGGCAACACGGGGAATCCTGTACGAGATTTTACGACAATATGAAGAGCTCTTAAACGACTCGACAAGCAAGTTTCAGTCAACGCTGGAAGAAATACAAGAGCCTCGTCACTTGGTTGGGGAGCCAAGGCAGAGGTTGTTGGAGGATAAGAGTTTCCACATCACCTGGTAAGTGAAAAAGATAATTTGTGGTTGAATATCGGATTTGAAATGGCTTTGGTAATTAACCCATGCACAGGCATCTTTAATACCTTGTCTACTAAACAAGATTTCTAGAAAAGCTTGTCTTGAAAGACAGTGGGTTTTGAAACGACTATAGCTACGACGGAATTCCGTCAGTATTTCTTCACAGCACAAAGCAATGTGGAAAGCAAGTCGTCTGCTCTTGCGCAGGAGTTGCGGTGACGTCAGAACGACGCCGAGCTCCGATTGGCTTCGATTGAAAGGGTAGTGGGTAGACCTCAATGCTAGATGCCTTGAGGTCTACCCACTATTTTTTTCAATCGGCCAATAAGAGCTCGGCGTCCTAACATCGTCACAAACCCCGTGCAACAAGCAGACAAATTTGCAATTCCCAATGAGCGGTATGCGCATCAACACGGTGGCACTGGCTACCATGTTGCTTCTGCAGCTGTTCTCACACATACGGAAACTGTTGCCTGTTTCTCGGCCATTTGAAAATATAGAGATGGATTCCAGACATCATAGCTTTCAAGCAAGGATTCTATGATTCCTCCCTCATGCGGACCACAAAGTCTATGTCATCTACCGTGCCCATACAAATTAGTAAAACTGAGGTGGAAAATGAAGCACTCGAACTGCCACTACTAGAGGCTGGCCATTAATATATAATAGGCGAGTATGACACCTCCAACAAGCCAAAACATTTTGTATAAGTGGTTAACATGAAACTTCCCTTCAAAAATTGTAATCTCAACATGTTTCTTTTTTCCCAGCTGAAACAAAATGTGTATGTAGCTCTGCTCGACTTGCACTCGCATTGGAGATGGTGCACGTAGGGAAAAACAACAAGTGGTTAAGGAAAGCGCATTGTCTTAGGTGTCCATTATCCAGACGCTCCAGTGTTCACAAAATTTCCAGAGTACAACTAGAAAAGGCACCTTTTTCCCGAGTACTAACATATGTGTGCTATCGACGGCGACAACAGTTGCATTAACGAAACGGGACCACACTGCAGGCAAGTTTCTTCGAGCCTGGCCGCCCGCGTCCTGCGGAAAACATTCAGACGGCCCGCATTTGTTCCGAACAACACAGAAGTGGCCCTCCAGAGGTGCTTCCTCATTGACGGTCCTCAGGCACCAAGCTACCTTCTCGTAAGTAATGCTCGGTACCTCATAAACGTCCACCCGGTCGCATCTGCCGTCGAGCAAGAATCAGGAAGAACTGTGCTCTCGAGTCGTTCTCAAATCGTTTCCAGGTAGATGCGAGTCGAAACGATTTCCTCCGAAGACAGCACCACTAGGGGCACTTCGGGTAAAACCTCGTGAAGAGCTTGGAGCACTTCGTTGACGTCGTGACGCCGTGCCCTGCGCTTCAGGGCGCGGACGACGAAACGGCGGCAGTGTTCTAAGCAGCTCGTTGTGGTGTGCTGCCTGTACAGTGCATGTGCTTCTAATTGCCACCGGATGTGTCGTCTGTCCAGCCTGAAACGGACTTCACCAACTCCTGGCTGATGCAAGTGGAGGGAAGCCGGATCGTGGTCGTCGAACCGTCTGCTCTCTGTGCGGGCCGATGCGGTGCTGTGTCCATCCTTGTAAAACCCAAGCATGTTTGTAAGTACCTGCGGCAGACGACGTGCATTGTGTCGGGTTTGAGGTGCGAGATGTTCTTTGGAATCAAGCAATGCTTCGGGTGCAAGTACAGTGTCCAACGATATGAAAGACCCATTCGACGATGCAGTTTCAGGCAGCTGGGCTGGATTCACTTCGGCCAAGTGCACGGTGCTTGAAATGAGGAAATAAATAAACTTTTCTTCTATTCTTTTTCTAAAAATAAAATGGCTCTTACAAAAGCGTGCTTAGTACCGCTGTGTAAACTGCCTCGTTGGATGGGCCTTTCATATTGTGCGAGACTGTACATGTCTAGAGTCCTAATGATAACAAAGGTGCAAGTGCTTCCCGCTGAGTGCTTACATCATCAATTGCTGGTCAAGAGATGCCGTCAAAAATAACGATTGTCTCGTAAAGGCTGTCTGCGTTGGTATACGTCTAAAATGACTAATTTTAGCTGAGATTTCGTTTTTTTCCCGAGGAATTCTCAGGCCCCATCATTCACTAAGCTGGTTACGCAGATCACAGCGAGTGGCTGTTAGCGTGCTCAGGAAATAACCTGCAGATCGCGTTCATATACAGTGCCGCTGTTACTGAACTACATACGGTAGTCTCAATGAGTTGGCACAATGTTGTCAGAGGCACGGGTAAAGTGTGTGGCTCTAGAAAGTGCTCTCATTGCCCAACCACTTGTGCAAATGGATTATTCATAGTTGTAAGCTCTCCAACAACTTGCACAAGGTATAAGGTCCACTAACTAAGTAAAAATTAATTAGAACCTCAAATAGTGCTGTCCTATTTTACACATATGCGAGCTTGACCCAATCACCGCCATAATGACACTGGACCCAAGTGCCATACACTACCAACTTCTGTCGATAGTGTACGGTAATTGGGATTGCAAGCAGCCATCTTTGGATGCTTGAAGGGAGCACTTCGGAAAAGTATGTGCTATGTGTTGAACTGCATTGTTGCCCTTCAGAGATTTGTCACCTAAGCACACGACTACATGTAGTACCAGTTGGGCTCGTCTCTGACTCTGAAAGAACTAAATAGAACTGCTAGCTCATTTCAAAATAGGGAGGGAGCCGAATCTACACATTTCGGAGACTTGAATGCCGTGATGACTACCAATACAAACCGTCTCTTTTCAGTGTACTTCAACAGCCAAATATCAAAGCTTCGATCCATACCATCAAAAGCGACGGATGCTCCAAGTATCGCCTATCTTGGTTCCTTCTACTGAAACTGCAACCAAGCATCTTCACGACCTGCCGCATCGGTGTGCTCTCATACTTTCAAAAGTTTTTCTTGTAATGATCGTAATATTGGTCCTCATTTGCGTGTGTTTGAAGTTTCAGAGCAAACTTAATTTTTGCAACCCACTTTCAAAATTTTAAAAAATGTTTTCAAGTATAGAACATTTTGTAAACAGGGTCAGAAAATTTTGTTGGTTTTTGAACTCCATGAACTTGGAGAATCAACCCATCTCAGACTTTTGTTTGTGCATAATGGATTGAAACATTTGCCTTGGTTTAAGCTTGAACAGCAGTTTCAGTAAAAACTAAGATATGTGGTTGTCACTTTTTGGCATGGTGCCAGTGAAAGGGGAGGCAATAGATTCTTTTCCTGGATCATAGCAACCCCTCAATTGCTTACTTTCTCTAATTTTGAATGCCAAGTAACAGATGATTACTTAAGTGAAAGAATTACAACTTTTAGAACCCATCATGCTACATATTTAACTTGTTGAACAGTGCTCAGAGACCTTGAACCTACACAAGAATCTCTCGGACATGAAAGTCACAATCCAAAACACTTGTGTGTGTAAGGGGGGGGGAGAGAGGAAGGAGGAGGAGGAGAAGAAGAAGAAGGAGGAGGAGGCAGGTAAGGGGGGGGATTTATTATTTTAATAGACAATAAACATGAAGCAAAAAAGTCTGCTTTCTGTCATAATTGCAAATTTTACTCCAAAACTCATCTGCATAGAGACGAAACCACTCATATATCTTTAATATTAAGCTAACCATTTATTTTTCTTCCAACTGGCAGCAAAAGATGTGCATGTATGTCAGATGTTTCAGAGACAGCTTACTTATCACATAATGTCTCCACATTAGGTATTTTTTTAAACTCAAACTTTTAAATATCATAATATAAGGTGTCGGGAAAAAGGTGTATTTTTTGTTGAATTTTGTCTAATAATACTGAAGTTTTGGTTGTGGCATAGTAGTCTGGCAGGTTTATTACTCTACCAATTATATTAGCCATGTTGTTTATGTATGAGATGAAACTGAACCTGATACTAGAATGACCAAAGTAAAATACAAAACATATTCATTCATACTGTTTCTCGGCCCCTTGCACATCTGCATGACTATAAAACCGAACCACAGCCAATTACAGTACCTCTGTAAACTGGTCAACAACGAAAACACGAACAGAACTTTTGTTTTTCATACACACAACTTAGAATTTCCCTTTATTGGGGTCTTCAAATAACGCCAAATAGCACGCAATATCTACACAGATCCATATGTGTCTTCTTTCTTTTCTTTTTTTTATGTCGCCACAAAACGGAGTCTCTCTCGGTCGACAGAAACACAAGAAAAATATTGACAAAAAAAGTCGAAGAAAGAAAAGAAGTGCTCTATTAAGTTCTAATTACAGATGACTAGTCTTTGCACTGTTAGAAAAAGGATAGACAATCCAAAGGAAAAGGAAATACTGTTTGTTACCGTTAGGAATGTTTCTTCTGTTTCACCTCCAGGCTCGTCGGAAAAAGAGCGCCGGTGAAACCACTAACCCAGCATTGGTTACGGAGTCCGTCTAGTATATTTGTTAGATGCCTAGAAGGATCTAAAAACACACACAGGCACGGCAGCCTTTGCATGCAGAACTTCACTGTACACGTATTGCACATATTTTACACACACATTCAAACCACCAGCGACAGACACGGACAGCACAGCGCTCGCCGCTGGTTGGTCAGCTCATCTCCGGAAAGCAGCGGCACCCAATCGGGAGTCTTGTTTATAGAGTGTAGGTCGTCTTTGCCTTGTCCAACTAGACATTAAAACTTGGATGTCAGTTGGACAATGAACGGGAAAGGTTTCTAGCCCCTCCTCTTTTGTCATGCACCAAGATGTCTCACCAAACCAGTACTGCCAAAGTTGATATAAGAAAAGCGGCAAAGTGACATGCAGATGAATCATCCAATTAGCCAAGTGAGAAAAAAAAAAGGGATGCTAACCGAAGTGGTCATCAATTTCCAACCTCTCTGCACTGTGCCTAGCGGCCGGGACTTTGCACACACTGCACATACAAACACATGCACATGTGAAACATGGCCACATCACAGCATACTTTGTTACGGAGCCTACAATTCAAGCAGCATTCTCTTAGAAACCAGGAAGATTATGCGGCAACGACGGACAAGCAGGTTAGGCAGATTACTGTATTCCACCGTCCGGAATGCTGTGCGAGAAACAAAGCACAAGGACTTTGAATGCGGCATAAATAAAAAAAAACTCGAGAAATCCAATAAAGTGTGTGATCTCTCTGCATTTATACTTTCAATGTTGGCCAATGTCTTAAAGCAAAAATGGTGGAAAAAATGAAGCTGGTGCAACAAACAAAAAAATATTAATGATCACCTTTTTTTCTTACATTAGTGTAACACTGTATTTAGTCAATGACTCGTTTAGTCAGCAGTCTTGGTTAACGCCTGGATAAATAATAAAAAACGCTACTTTTTGTTTATTTTAAATAATAAAAAACGACACACAGTTAGTTATTGTTTTTGAGGTGCAACAAAATTCATGCTTCCGAGAATAAAAAGTTGACTGCTCTACAAATGAATGTTCAAAGCGTACAAAACATGCAGTGGTCAATTTGGGGAGTGCTAAGACATGCAGCAAAATAATGCGAGGCAGGGCGGCTACTTTTTAAAAGTTTTGGCGAAGCAAGAGTTGTGAGGCAGGCAGGACTAATACCTCCTTCAGATTTCCGAAAACCCACCACCAACTTTTAAACCTCCCTTCTCCCTCACATTTCCCGTTTCGTTTGTGTCTTCATTCAGTGCGAAACTTTGTGGAGCCCACGCGGAGAGCTTTTCCCGCGACTGTTACGCATTTCGGAGCCTTCATTCGTGTCTGGTAGTCGGAAGAGAACACTGCATACGACTATAATGGGGCCAGACTTACAAGTTTAGACCCGATGGCTTTCTCGTCGGAGTGCGACGCGGGTTTCAACGTGCTCGTCGAGCGCATTTCGAGAACAAGAGGACAAATGAAAGGACGGGGTGAAGCGAGTGAAACGTTTTGACACTAAAGAGCACACATGTATACATAGTTTTCAGAAAAGGTTCGTAGCCACACATATTCGGGTGTGGCGTACGCCAACCCCTGTAACCTTCCAAATAAAAAAAAAAAATATATATATATATATATATATATATATATATTTGTGGAAAATGAAACGGAAAGACACTATCACTCCAAAGAAAAGCAGTTCAATAGGGAGGCTCACATCCGAGCACGAGAAGACAAAAGTGTGCATAATATATATACTATGTATATATTAATGAGCCAGATCTAAAGTTCTAAATGAAAAAAAAAGAAAATGCACTCTGTTGTTGAAAATTGTGCACTTCCAACCTCCACGGCAGGGGGCAGCTCTCCAGCATTCTCTCGGCAGTACAGTGACGGTCGTCTGCCCGAATTCCCACCGCCGCTCTCCTCGAGTCCGCTCAAAAACAAAACAAACGAAAAATGAAAACCATGCGGGAGTTTCGGCGCTACAAGACACAATTCGAATGCGGCAAACAGGGAAAAAAAACACTGCCGACAGAGTGGAGCTTTGGGACTTCGGGGAGACTGGTACATCCCCGAAACAAAAAACACGGGACCGGAGAAGTGCGAGGGGAAGGAAAAAGATCCAGTCTGCATCTGCCCTCATCTCTGCAGTTGGAGGGAGAAAGGAAAGAGTCCGAGGGGCAGGGGGCTTCTCGGCTAGAGCACTTTCTGCTTGAGCTTGCCCTTGAAGACGACCGGGAGCAGGGAGAGGAGCGCGAAGGCGGCCAGCACGGAGACAGACCACCACGACACGGCGTCCTTGGACGAGCTCAGCTGGTGCAGCGTGGTGCCTGCCTGGATGGCCACAAACGACGGCGGCGCCACCCCTGCGCAGAATGCGGCGACGCCCGTGCGTGGAGTTCACGAGCCGAGGGACAGAAATCATCGCAACCCGCGTGCAAGAAGCAGACGAACTTGCGCTCCACATAGGTTTTATTCATATTTGTGGTGCCATCTATTGGATATGTCGGAAACATGATTCTGCCTACGCCAAAGATGGCGGCGCACCATCCTTGTTTTGAGACGCAAAAGGAGGCCACTCGGAATGTGATGCGTTGCAGTGACGCATCCACTTACTCGAAGCGTTCCTTGTCAATCTGAGCGTCTCTGATGCAGCACTTGCGTTAGATTCTCAAATTCGACGATCTGCAGAAATCTCTTAAAAGAATTCCCTCCTTGGGGCTTTTTTCTTAGTAAGAAAATGTTTCCCCATGTCGCCAGGCTTATGTCAGTTCTGACCCTGCACCCCTGCCGAACACTAGCGCCGTGTACAGTGAAATCGTGAAGCTGCGCGTTTGTATAATGAACTCCGAAATTTGCGGAACGATTTTTTTTTAGCTTTTTCTTTGTTTAAAAATACTTTTTGCCAGCTTGGAGGTAAGAGATTTAGCAAACGCTTAATGACTGGATACTGTAACGATAGACCCTTGTCAAATGTCAACATGCGAGAAATTGTTTGTTTGTTTTTTAAACCAACGGTCACTGCGATTTTGAAACTCCTCGTCCAGAATTTGGTCAAAGCGCAGACGAAGAGGTTGCCATCTTTGAAGCTTGCAGCCCAGCATTTTCGAGAATGCGCCGACGGGCGGCACCAAAAACGCACAAGGTCTATCGCTGCCGCTGTGGAGATAACCCTTTGGTTACTCGAACAGTACCTTTGTTAGTAGTTACAACCCCAGAAGGGTCAAGAGACGACGAAGTGTTATCAAAGGTAGGAACCTCGCACTGGAGGCAGGAAAACTGGACGATCTCCCTGCCGTTCTCGTCCTTTTGGTCACATTAGTGACAGTGTTATCCACACCTGGTACAGCCGAGACGTCGCATTACACTGTAGAATCTGCGAGTGCAGCACCGGTAAGTGAAACTTGGTTCATCTCGTGCGTCTTCAAAGCGGTCGTCTGAACGTCTGCTATTCAAAGTAACCTCCCGATAGGAAGCATTCCAGTTCAAAGTGAGCCAGCACATCAGATATTCCAGTTCAAAGTGAACCGGAACATCAGACGTTCCAATTCAAAGTGACCATAAGGCGCTCCAGTTTAAAGTGAACCAGACGTTCCAGTTCACAGTGAACTGGAAAGCCAGACATTCCAATCCAAAGAGAACTGGAACGTCGGACATTCCAGTTCGGAGCGAACTGGAACGTCGGACGTTCCAATTCAAAGTGAAGTGGAACGCCTGCTGACAACTTCGACCTCATCCCTCAAAGTTCCAGTCGGAGAGAATCTACCCAAAAAAGTTTGTTGATGACACTGGCAACATGGCCCGCATAGGACTTGCATTGCTTGCCGGCTTGAAAAGGAAGCAGCACGTCCGTCGCACGCTAGATTCTTTCACGGAACTGAGCACCACTCACCAACGAAGGTTCCGAGAAAGAAAGGTGCGATGGGCACGTCGATGACGGGTGCTGCAATGTTGATGAACCAGTTGGGCAGGAAGGGGGTGATGCGGAGGAAGATCATGTAGTTGAGCAGATGAGCCCTGTGCTGGCCCACCTGTACATGGTGAGAACCCCGTCACACTTCACAATGTGGCTGAGGACAAACCCTAAAAAAAAAACCTAAACTCCCTCCCCCCAAATTTTTTTTTTTTTAAGTACCTGAATTAGGATACATATTGTGTCTCAAAATAAACTACCCCCCCCCTCCCCCAAAAAGAAAAATGTTTTGTGCAATATTTAGTTTGCATGATCGTATTGCTGCATGCGTGGCCAAGAGGGAACGCTTCTCCGTACTTCGAGAAGATTCGTGTTTACTCTTAACCCAAACGTTGGACGGTTTAACATTCTAGGTTGAATGTTTGAGATACCGACTGTAATAGATGGGAAGGCAAACATGGCCTTGCCGAGTCAGTCTTCTGAGTGTTTGATGCTCGAACTTCTAGGGGAATGTTCGAGATAACGAGTCTAGTAGATAAGGAGCCCAGCATGGCCTTGCCAACTCACTCTTGCACTGGCCAGCTGTCACGCCGACACCTCCACGCTCGCTGCTGCCGCTTTCGACGCTCTTTTTTTTTTTTTCTGGCATAAGTTTGCTGATTAAACCTTTTTTTTTTTCAGTTTTACGCTGGTCGACTCTTTTCCATTCACGACAGCACGAGTCATTTGCGCAATTCCGAAACATGCTTCTATTTCGGGATTAGCGTCTCGAAATGGAAGCAAGTTTTGGAATCTGTAATCTACGAGCGGCTCCTTGCTGCGGAAAGACAGCAGAGGATGAACGGAGCACGAGCATGGGAGCAGTCGGTTTTCCTCTCAGCCTTACATAGGCTTCAGCACCACTACAAAATCGTTCCCAACTAAAAAGGAGTCTTGCAACACAAATACAGTAAACTTTCGTTAATTCGACCTCGACTGGACCTTGAAATTTTGTCGAATTATCCGAATGATCGAATCAAAAAAGGACAGAAAACGGTTAAAATTAAACTTACTTTTATTGTGCAAAGTACTCACGGATGGTCTGCTGTTGCCTGCGCTTAAAACGCGCGTCCAAAAGCATGCTCCGGAGAGCAGAGCAGCGTAACTGAACGTCGCGTCCTCAAAAAAAACGCACAACAAAAAAAACAACTAACAAAGTAAGTTTTACGAGCCGAGGTCGGCGCCGAGCAGCCAGACCGTTGACCACTAAGAAAAACAAAAAAAAAAAGAAGGAAAAGAGAATCCGCGCTTTCCGACGCGCAAGATGGACCGCACTGATGCCACAGAAAAGCGCTTTGAGTGCGCGCTAAGATAGCGACTTTGGCGCCTGGCAACCAAACCGTCGGCGACGGAAAAAAGAAAAAAAAAGAACATCAATTCCCCTTCCCCCTTCAAAAAAAAAAAGAAGGAAAAGGGAACTTGCGTTTTCCGGCGCGCAAGATGGACCACACACGATGCTAAAAGCGCTTTGAGAGCGCGCGCGCTGTCTCTGCGCCCGACCACGTGCTATGTTCTCCGCGCTACTCCACGCCAGATTGGTTGCGCTGGCTGGTCCCATTCGCTACGGTCCATCTAAACGGCGTAGAGGAGCAGGCGCATATTCTGCCAGTGGTACCTTGCAATGTGAGCTCAGCGTGCATTCGCTCGGGACGAATTATCCGATGCGGAGTCGTCCCGAGTTCGAACTATCAAACTTTTCTTCCCATAGAAATGTATGGGCGCTCGCCGGGACTTTTGAACAGGATCGATTAAACGAAAGTCGAATTAACCGAGGTCGAACTAACAAAAGTTTACTGTATTGCGCTAAAAAATAATTTTTGGGGGAAGGGGAAAGTTTGTTTTGTGGCATGCATGTCAAATCTAGGTAGTTAAAAACAAAAGGTTTTTATATTTTAAGACTAACACGATGAAACGGCAAAACAACATCAACACGTTGAAATGGCAGTGCCACCTAATTGAAAGGACTGCGCTGGGATCTTGGGAATGCGACGGTACATTACTTGTTCGGACCACTGGAGCGCCCGGGTCGGAAAGTACTTGAGCACCAGGCGTCTTCCCACCAGGTACGAGAAGAAGTAGCAGAACGACGCTCCCAAGGCCGAACACTGCAAGCGGACGAGCACGAATTAGTCTGGGCTTCTTCACTCGCTTCGGCGTCTATCCCGACACACAGTGTTGCTGGAAAGAGAACTTGAAAATACTAATTGTGTGGTGTGTTTATTTAGATAGCTGGAAGTTAGTCAACCCCAATGGGCGTCTTGTGTCTCCGCTGTGGTTCGGAAACTTAGCCAGTGCGGTACCACTGCTAGCCCAGTCTTTTTAATGTGCACCACGCAGAAGTCGCTGCGCAGCCACACGTCGGTACGACGCCCATCCTGATCGAAACGGGTGGGGCTGGGGATTGAGCCCAAGACTTGTGGGTCCTGCAGCGCAAACTTTCGCTTCACTTGGAGGGAAGACACGAACGGCATACTCACGAGGCACACCAGGAAGAGCGCCATAGGGAAAGGGAACAGGAATCCGGAGAGGATGCTCAGGAAGATGGAGCCAGGAATGGCAAATGACTGCAGGCTGTTCCATTTTGTCAAGGAAATACATCAATATACGACATTCTCAGCCCCTGCGGGGCACCACTAGTGCCAATTAAACGAGCTACGCCTCAAAGTAACGATGCCTCCACCATCCTGTTGCTTCAAATCATTGTTGCCACTTATCTCAAGCTTTATCTCATGTCGCATGAAGCGCTTTTTCATCCTCCAGTAATGTTAACTCAGTCCGCAACAGAGCAAACTGATGTCGCGCAAGCTTCACGACACCGCATTTAAAGTTCAGGAAGACGAGCAACGTCTGTAGTTTGGCTTGTCGGTGCATGGTACAAATAATAGAAAACAGCGCAAACAAACACAAGGACAAGGACACAGAAACCGCGCTGACCACTGATCTCTCTAAGAATTTGCTGGATCGCGCTTTCCCGCACTGCGAATGCGGCCACCGGAAGTTCCGAATCGGCCATCTTGGGCATGTGTAAAACATCTGCCGGGTGAAGCGTCGCAGAGGCCGGGCGGCTGCGTGCTGAAAGACAAGTTTTCTGCTCGTCCGCCGTCATTCGCCATAGAAGCCTTTGAAAACCTTGTGTAAACGGTCGTAGCCGCCTCTGAGAGCCCATAGAAAGTTTTACGAAAGAGCAGCTCCAAAGGTAAAAGGTACAACGCGGCGAACGCTTCTCGCGGTCAGGCAGCGTGATCAAAGCATATACCTTGGCAAGCCTAAGTGCTGCTTCAAAGCGCCTTCGCACGCTTAAATACCTTTAAAGAATCAATGCTGTGTGGATGTGTTAACCCTTTGGGAAAGTTTTGAAGTTGTGTTGAGAGTATGTGTTTCGCTGCCTACATGTTGGTTGCAGAGTTCTGAATCGTCCAACTGTTCTGGCGAGTTACTATCACTGATCAGTTGTTGCTATCCAAATTACTTGCGTGACATGGCAACACAGAGCAACGCAGTGTAGCAGCACTGAACTGGAGTTAGGTTTTCTAACGCCACACAAGCAAACTCATTCCTGGCCCGTGAGTGCCGCAAGTTACAAATACAGTTGTCGAGGTACAGTAAAGCGCCGCTCTAGAGGCACATGCACCTCCATGCACGTTTCACTCATGAATTTTTCCCGAAGGGTTAACATGGTGTCAACTCCTGATAAGTTTCCAAGTTTGCGAAGACACAAACACACATCAGGTCGTCGTGCTTAGGCATGTCCTTGTATCACGCCACCCCACCGCGAGACCTGCGTTTGACGAGTTCTGCCTTTTTCCTGCAGTGCTGCTTTTTCATAGATTTCCACAGGTTCTCAAACGCAGCTACGACCGATTGCAGTGTTTTCAAAAACTTCTTCGGCAAATGAGCAGAAGACGAATGCAGCCACACAGCCTCTGCAACACTTCACCTGGCAGACTTACACATGCGCAAGATGGCCGATTCGAAACTTCCGGTGGCCGCACTTGCGCCAATGACCAAGCGGGAATGCGCGATCCAGCGAATCGTCATAGAGATCAGTGGCACCGACTCACGACATTCGTATTCTTTTTCTTCTACGCATACATACATGAAAGGAAGAAGAAGCATAAAAACTAACACAGACAGGACATCTTTTTGCCAACCCACTCATCAACCGTAGTATCGTCCTTCACACAAATTGGTCCAATCCTCCGATGAAGTCGAACTCTCTGACGAAAATTGCAACGGGAGCTGTAGTTATGCACTCAGGTAGTCACGTTTTCTAATTGTAACTATCCCCAATACAGACCCTTTTCAAAACCCCATCAAGCAACATTGGAGGTTGCCATTTCTTGGGCACAAAGTCTGTAATTGGATCAGAGTTCTCGCTGAACACCGTCTCGGCATTCATTCCAGATACGAGCTGATCCGACTTCATGCCTAGTGCCGGCCCAGCCCCGTGTCCAATACACGCTCAGAGTATGTGCTTGAACAACGGCGGACTCAGATAATTTGCACAGCAGCTACATACTACATGGCGCAATGGGTTGTCGATACTCCAAACATAGCTTATTCAGTAGCTCTAGGCATCACCAATCATGAACGCAGCATGCACGAAACTGAACGAAAGGATACAAAATGTAGGTGACGAAGAATCCCGAAGTGACGGCAAAGAAATATCTATCCGTGTACCTGTTGAGGACGCGCCCCAACCCCTTGGCATCTTCTATGTCCCTTGGCAACTTGATATGCTGCTTTTCAGACCTAAAAAGAATGAAACGTCGATCCCTTTAGGAGGTCAATGTCGATACTCACAGTCGCCGCAGTTCGCGCAACGAATGTTGCCAGGAGAAATATCGCTGAAAACTCCGATTACAACCACACAGGCATTTCTTTTTCCGAGCGTAGTTGCTAATGACAAATTAAAAATGGTGCTCAGAAGGTGATTGCAACCGCCAACTAGCTTCCGTGAAGGTCATGAGAAGTGAAGCTAGTTTCGGAGATGGCAGTGGATTTTCGCAAGAAACTACTAGGTTAAGAAAGTTCAAGTAGTGGTACTTACGGTTCTAATTTTGGAAAATTCAAGTAGACTAGAAATAGGCACAGCAGTGAGGACAGGAATATCATAGCGAGGATGAATATCGCTCGACTTGTGCTCCCTCTTCCCGCTTTTAAAGGCACTGTTGGGGTTCCTGTTTGGCGGAAAGAATAAGAGGAAGACAGCAATGCACCAAATTAAACGAGTTCAAAATACAACCCAAAACGGTATTGTCAAAATGCAATATTTGTGCATACATGCATAGGATCAATCACAAAATTCCAAAAAGACGACCACGTATGAAATGAGTGTTTGTCAGCAGTGAGAGTGAAGTCATTTTAGCGAATGTTTATTGCTTCTTTTTTGTAAAAGCTGGGTTTAGAGTAAATGGAGATCGGACTTCTTTCAGCCAATTCTTTCTGAAGAAATTCTGCGTGCCCTTGGTGGTGCGAGCCATGAGAAGCACATTATCAGTGAGCAAAGAGAAGGATTCTCATCCTAAAATTTTGTTTCTAATTAAAACATGTAGTACACTCGGCGACTTTTTAGCACAAACGAGCCATTGCCAGTTTTCTCAGTTTTTCGCTTAGTATTAAAGGACTGACATCAGAACTACAATAGCAGTGGAAAGTGCTCAGTTGGGATACTAACCAAGCGGTATTCTATAACCCGCCAGTACCCTTTCGAATTAAAATGTAAAAGCGCCAAAGTCGTGTTTGCAGTAAAAGTGTTGCGCAGTGTACATTCTTTGAAGTTTCTTTAGAACTGGTTTCAATAAACAATCTGCCTGCTACTGGGGAGCAGGCCCAACCACCTTTTATTTCATGCTCTGGCATAATGCAACATATTGACTCCTATTTTATTTTTTTTTTTTTAATGAAACAATGTAACACACGCAGAAGTAGCCAGGCCAAAAATATGCTGAACAACATCTATGAGGACACTCCTATGCAACGCAAACCAACAATATTTCAAAATTTTGGTTGTTGGGACAAAATATATTCAGAAAGCAAGTTTGGTGGAGTGAAAGAAGTGCTCTTGAAGCTTGCGTTCTATTACGCCCTCAGAAACTGATATATGCACGAAGGTGAATATAACTATGTCAGCAAAAATATGCTTTAAAACACTAAATCCAGTGCTAAATAAAGTACAAAATGTCACACAAAAAAATAAATAGTTCTTTTTATTATTATTTATAATGCAAACATAAAATTAGGCATTGCTCGAACGCTCATTCTCCGCTCCGAAGGTAGCGCTAGAGGCCACAACCAGATGCGAAAGTTTCAGCCCGATCCGATACCTTATTCAAAAGTTATAAGCGATTTTCTGAAAAGTTCAATGGGAAAATGGAGCCCAGTTTTGCCCGTTTTCGGTTTCTGGCGCCATAGAGCCCCATGTATTCGAAATCCTTGTCGGCCGCCATTTTCCCATTGAACTTTTCAGAAAATCACTTATAACTTTTGAATAAGGTATTGGATCGGGCTGAAACTTTGGCATCAGGTTGTGACCTCTAGCGCTACCTTTGGGCGGAGTATGATTGGTAATGTACTTTAAGTGATGTAGGAAGTACACCAGGCACAATGTACTTGAAGAAAAGTACTTAAATAGAATGCACTTTCAAAGTAAAGTGCAAGTACTTTTTAACATAATCTCTTACGAAGCTCTCTCATGACACCATAGTGTTTCGTTTTTTTTTCTGGTATGTACTGACCCAGGGGTAATCGGCAGTGCATCAGTTGTTTTGGATATTGCGGCGAATATTGAATAGGAGAGACAGCAGGACAACAGACCCGTAGCTTCCGAAAATAATCCTCTTATGGAGGAGCGTCCTCTCTTAATGATTTTAATCTCCTTGCCTTGTGCTGACCGGGGAGAAGTAGCACGCATTTGAAATGCTGCGGGAAAGCCGCCCCAGTACAAACGGAGTGGTGTGTCGTCAGCTCGCGTTTCTGATGAGAGTAAAATATCCATTCCAGTATTTCATCAGAGTTGACAAAACATCCTTTTGTGATACAAACTTAACAAGACCCAATTTAGGAAACATACTTTAAAGTCAGGAGTTGCACTTTCCTCGAAAAGTACCAGAAAAAATACCTTAAGTACAAGTATATACTCAGAGGATGTACTTCAAGTAAAGTATAAGTTTTCTAACCCTACCTGAAGTAATTATTACTTTAAATACAATGCAGTTAAAGTACCTCCCAACCTGGCTGAATCATGCAGTGCGCCTCTAGTGCAACGACAGAAAGAACCTCCCATCAGGCTATCTTTGTCATCGACAACCACATCTTTAGGCATTCAAGGTGTCAACAACATTCTAGAAATACTTTTTTTTCTTTCATCATTTAGGCTGAATAAATACACCGTCTGTAGGGTTCCATCGCGCAGTTTAATCTCAATGTCCCAAGGCTGTCACGAAAGAACAAGCCGCAGTAGTTGTTCCCGGCTAATAAACACGTCACCACTACGCATGTAACCTCAGCAGTATGTTCGGTTTGAAACAGGCCTAAACAATGCCGTGAATCCAACCTCCGGATAAAATTGTCCATTCAAAGGGTGAGGGAATATACAAATAAATAGAAAGAGGAAGTACTCGATGATGAAAGTCCCAATTGCCCCTAATGGTAATATTTCATTTGCCAGTGCGATAGGCCGAACGGAAGATCACGCCACACTGAGGTCGAAAGACGGGGGCAGGTGCTACGCAGAGGATGTTGTTTCACCTTGAAATACGGCGTATCAAAATCCCGTATTAAAGCCGTAGCTGTCGCGACCAACAACCTTTGACATTAGCCCTGGCTTCTAAGCACGGAAGAAATTACAACAAATATGGTAGCCTATAGAGAAAGGGTTGTAGATGTCATTAAGGTCTTCACATAAACAGATTCGCAAAGGAGAACGGGAAAAGATATAAAACACTATTACCTTGTTTCATATTCGCGTCGCAGTCCGCTGCCATTTTTACGAGAAAGCGACATTAAACGGTGTCCACCTAGCGGCACATCATTGGAAACTTTTAGAATAGAAAATGCCTAGCGACCAGCTGTATGCCAGCGCGGTCATGAAGCACTTGTATCCGCTTGAACACCGGCCCCCCTTTTGGTACTTACGAGTACAAATAACTAAACTGTTCCTAGAATTACTATTAAGACCTGCTTGCGCGTGCGCGCGACTTATATTTGAGCCGCCAATCAGGAGGGACGTTTTCAACGTTGGTCCAATGAGGCAAAGCCAAAAGCGCGGCTGTCCGAACGATTTTTGAATCGATTCGTGCTACTTCCTATAAATACGTGGACATCTCTTGCAACCACGAGAGCATAAAATGCTTTGCTGCAGCGCAGTGCCCATTAGACAGTTTTCCTTCAATTGTAATGAATGTTTTGACTTAAACGTTTCGATAAGTCGGTATGCAAAAGCGTGCCTGAGAGCTAAGAAAGACCCGCAGACATTCTGGTCTGAAGCTGCCTCCAAGCTCATCTGGATACGCAAGTGGGACAAGATCTTGGATGACAGCATACGACCGTGGATAAAATGGTAACAACTCTTGTTGATCTCTTCAGAAAATTAATTTCTCAAACGATAAATACGTGGACATCCCTTGCCCCATTTGGCCGTTCCTTAATTTTTAGACGTATTGGACACAGTGGCGGATCCAAGGGGGAGGGGGGCGACGGGGCGGCCGCCCCCCCCCCCCAAACGAAGTCGACCCCACCCCTCCCCCTTCTTGAAGCGCAATTTGACATGGGTGGACCCGCCGGTGCACAAGAAAGAATGGGAGAATAGTATCCTTCAAAATTTTCCGCTCCCCCCCCCCCCCCAAAACGGAGTTCTGGATCCGCCCCTGATTGGACATTGGCAGGACTACGCAGATACCAGGGATCATGCAAGCCGTCAACATTATGACAATAACATCTGTAGCGTGTTTATAGAGTTGCAACTTTTACGGCGTCTTTCGTGTCCCTTTGCCTCGACCCTCGGCTACCATATTGAAATGATACTTCAATAGGGAAATACTAGGGAGGGCTGTGTATCGCCGATATCCTAACTGCGTACTATTTCGTAAAGGCGATCATACTGGTCTTGATTAATCACGCTGTAGAGGCAGGGCCGGCCCTACGGGTGGGCGATCTGTGCGGTCGCCTAGGGCGCCATCAATAGGGGGCGCCGCCGCGCCCCCCCCCCCCCCCTTTTTTTAAATTATTTTAGCTTTTTTATTTATTTGAATGCAGCGCCTTTCGTTTTTGGAATGCGGTTATCGTCTGACGAAACGCTCGTGTTGGGCCATTACTCACATGTTTACTAACAACGTGATGTCGTACCTTGTAGATAGGGACGTATAAAGAAAAAAGGGAAGGGGGGGGGCGCCACGGCCGGGGTTCGTCCAGGGCGCTTGATGATGTAAGGCCGGGCCTGTGTAGAGGGTACATCGATGCCCATTCTATTGATACAATAGGGCGTATTCACTGGACGCCATATCTGTGGGTGCTGTTTAGAGCGCATGCTCAGAACGAGCTCACATCAATAGGCTGCTAAGACCGGCACTCTTGACGGTGCGGAATGCACGTTGCAAAAGAACTGCGGAAGCTCGGCATCAGCACGCGCTCAGCATTCGCGCACACAGCTATGGCCGCCAGTGAATACTCCCTATAGAGGTAATTACTTTCGTCTTCGAATGAAATCACAACAATAATAGAATAGCGATAGAAGTTCCACGTGACAAGAAGAAGAAAAATATGCTAGAGCCGGCTGGGCCAGCCGGGCTGCTCAAGATGCGGTCATGTCCGACGCATCTTGGAGGTGACGCGAGGGTCCTTCAGGACGCTACCTCCGGAAGCGACGGCTGGCGGCACTGTCTACGACAAGACGTACCAGCGTTCCATAGAACTGCCCGAGGTGTTCTGGCCACAGGTCGCAGAGAACTTAGTTTGGGAGCGGAAGTGGACTCGGGTTGTAGACGACGTCAAGCGGCCCTTCACGAAATGGTGAGTAGTGTGTAAATGAGAAGAAAAAAACGGTTAAAGTGCAGGCGAGCTGGCGTAAGTTATACATGATGATTACACTGAGCCGATCCGGAATCAAAAAAACGCTGAACTCGGGTGATGTTCATGTAGATGGCTCTTTCGGCATCACATAATGCGAGCCCTAGGCACTCACTTGCTGCCTCAAAGCACTTGAATGTTTGCAAATATCAGATCGAGCACGGTTTACAGTTTCTTTAAATTTAAATAAACAAATCAAGCGAATGTTTATATCGCAAAAACGATAAAGAACGTCTAACATATTTGAGGTGTAATATCGTGAACAAACAAATTTCCTGATGTGTACGTACGTTACCATTACCCCGAGCATCAGAGAAAAATGTGAGTTAAATCGTTACCTATCATATAATCCTATAATATAATAAAAAAAAACATTTAAATTCAGCGGCGTAGACTTTCCATTTTCCCGGGGGAGGCAGGCTGAGAAAGTTCTCCGGGGGGGAGGGAGGAGGGGAGAGGGGGGGTTGGTTGCATTTCCGCATAATTGGTTTTTACACCGGCAATTATCAGTAGTTAATTTTAGGAGGTACATTTTACAGCGTATGTGTATCGCCATGCGTCCGTCGCTGTGTGCGTTATTTTGTTTACATGCCACTACTAGAAGCTCGTTACATGGCACGTAAACAGCGTCTCAGTAAGGATCATGGCCTGGAGGGGCTCTGCCCCCTGGATCTCACCAGGGAAACACAAGCCCCGATGCCCCCCCCCCCCCCCCCCATAGTCTACGCCTATGTTTAAATTAGTTACGAAGGCAAAGCAGAAAGCTTTCAGGAAACACACATAACTTCATATGCTGAGTATTTTTGTCGCATTCCTTAAGATCCTAAATGCGCGATTATAAGTATACATTATGCTATACTTATTTCCGAATGTTCCGCCACTATCAGTGAGCAAAATTTCGTTGTCCCAAATAATTGGGCTCAATGTGCGCCAGGCTGACGCTGATATCTGTGGCTCTTCCGCTTCTCACACCTATTCGCCACTCCGACGGTGAAAATAGTCAAAATCGGTTACAAAATTAACTGCAGATGTCGTCGTGCACATATGATGGCACGCAATTCAGTTGTAAATGTAAGCGTCGGGAAACGCGGTGAAACGCGACGAAAAACACGAGTGCAACGCCTTCGCCAAGGCGCTGAAGGGGAGAGCGGAGTGACGAGTTGAAGCCACATTATCCTTATGGCTGCCGAGTCACGTGATTCAAGATTGCCCCTAGTCGCGCCCATGCGACGGAGGCTGAAAAGGTGGCGCGGTTTACAAACAAGCCCGCGCTTGCCTACAGATACAGCCACGGCCTACACGGCAAGGTGTGGTGACTACGCGTGCCCAGAAACCAGATTCGCTCTAGGTGAAGCTTCTGCGCATGCCGCCATGCCAACAGCAGCTCCACCGCAGCAACGTGACGTCAGAGCTAGTCGGAAAAAAAAAAACTTTCAGCCTTTCCACTTTGGTGAAGAAGGAAGAACAACGAAGCTGTACTATGGCTTCGGTGGCGTTGGCCCGCCGGCGCCGGTCTCATCGCCGCTTCTGTTCTCGGCCGCGTTCCAGGCGAGCGACCTGCTCTTCTTTCACAAGGGATTCGGAAGTACTCGAAGCAGTGGAACTCGAGGCGATAGCGGCGTTTGCGCGGCCATTCGCGCATGCTGCGCAGGCCGCCGCTCCTTCCACTCCGGCTATACTTCTTCCTCCGAACGAACGGCACGCACAGGGACCCCAGCACCAGGGGTGCACCGGGGGCTTCAGCACCCGCTGACATTTTCCAGGGGGTGCTGGCCAATATGCTGAGCCCCCGTGCGTTTGGCTCAAGGCCTACTGAACAATGCCTGCACCCCCCCCCCCTCCCCCACACACACACACACACTCCCCTCCCTTCCGTGTTCCCGTTGTTGTTGAGCTCCGCCAAGCCACGTACTTGGCTAGGGGCAAGCACGTGGCTCTGTTTTTTTGTTACGGCTGGTTATTCACCAAATCACGGCACAACCTTCGCCCACGAAATTCCAGAAAAAAAGTTACGAAATGAAGCACCACTGTGCTTTAACCGCGGACGACACGGCAACTCCAAAAAAATTGGGAGCAAAAAAAAAAAAAAAGAAGGGGCTGGCGCCTGGGGCTCGCATAGCACAGTCAGGAAAATCTCGTCTTTTCCCCTGCTTGGTCATCTTTCTGGGGGGAGGGAACGCACAGCGCATTGCTTTTGTCTACCCAGCCAGCCCGCTTCTTCGTTTTGCTTCTATTTTGAGCAGTGGCGTTTCCCAAAGAACACAAATTTTTCATCTAGCTTTTTTTTTTTTTTTCTTGCAGTTGCGCTTTTTTGTTGTTGTTTTGGCGGTCTGAGCAACCGCGAGGGTCGGGCGATTGCTTCCCGTGGGGAGAGCCGAAGCGCGAGGCGGGGAGGTGGTCTGCGCGAGAAGAAAGCCATTCTGTAATTGAACGAGGGACTGCCTACAGATCCCAAGGCAAGAGGAGGGTTTGTAACTTCAGATAAGTGCACAGGTTACACATGTGTCCCGGGTCACTTCAATGTCGTTCGAGTGTCTCTTTCACAGGAGCAGAGACTATTGTGAATAGTGAAAAGAGGTCGCTCTTTCCAGAGAATATCAACGAACATCTTGCCTCACGGTGTCTGATACTGTTCTTAACTACACGTCAAGATAAATTCATAACCCAAGTTGTGCATTGCACCGTTGATAACATATTCAGCAGAAAAAAAGCAAAGACTTTTTGTAATATTCTGCATTGAAATGAACGAGACCGATTAATCGCTTAATTAATCGATTAAACGGTGGCGATTAAACGAGTTAAAATTTTTAATCGACGTGCCAAGCCTCTAATAACGACCTCATTACGCCAGAAAATGTCCCGATGTGAACATCCCAACAGAGATGCGTAACGGATCCCAGCACCCTAGCTCAAGCAACCCACGAACCGTCGGACGATACCATCACAATACTTAAAATCGAAAGAATAAAACACGGATGGACCAATTTGCTCTCGCTTTTACCAGTACCATCACAAGAAAGCGGTTCATCTACTGTTTTCGTTAAAACATTCATCCCGGCCACTTTTTTTTATTTCATTATTATTATTATTTTTAGTCAGCCTGTTCGGCTTGAAGAAAAGTATTTCTCTGTAGAAACGCCGCCTTTGACGATCCGCCTCACCGGCTTGTTCTCCGTTTTGAGAGTTACTGACACTAGCCGAAATCCATGGATCTGAATGATCACATCCCGTTGTATTTTTTGTGGATTTTGACCTACTCACAGTTGTAGATGATCGTGGATCGAAAGGGCTTAACAAGTAAACCGTCTTAATGCCGCGCTGAAATGTGCCCACAGCGTAAGGTGTTGCACTGTCGGAGTCTGGGAGAGAGTAACTACTCCGAAGCAAATTAAGTTGGTAACGGGGAAGGATGGCTGACACATTTGCGCTTTGGGTACGACCGGCTGCGTTACGACCACTTAAAACTAAAATTCCGATCTTTTTTTTTATTATCATTATTATTTATATATATATTTTGATAAACTTTGAAGAGTAACATTCAAAAGGATTTTATAAAAATCAAAAAAAAAGCGAAAATCTTTAAAAAAAAAACTTTTCTTTGAATAAACAATAAACAAAATCCCAAATTTTTGCGGGAACAAATTTGTACACCTTATTTCGGATTCACCCAGAATACTGCCTGTGTTCGTTTCTATCGGAACCATATACCGCTTCTCTCATTCCTTTCTCGTATCGGTACGGGAAAGTTTACCAAGTATTCGGATCACCCGCATGTTCATTGGAGGTTAAGAAATCTTATGCCCGTGTCCTGTTTTCTTCAACATAAACCCTGATAAACGACGACATTTTTCCGATACCGAAAACTGACGCTAAAAAAACACCGAATCTGTCGGGGAAAAAAAAACCCAAACAAAAAGAAATACGCCCCGATTTGAGAGAAAAAAGAATGACGCTTTAAAACATTAAACGGCCTACTAATGACTGATTACCACGAGTGTCGCCATGGTAACGCGTTGTGGCATTTCGTCCTAAGCGGCTGCAAACGGTCGTGACGCAGTCGGGCGTACTCAAACGCGGATGTCTCATCGCCGATCCCCGAGACGTCCGCTGCGGCAGACGCCGGCGTACGCTGACGTATCTTCGGCGAGATGGAAAGAAATGGTCGAATGAGGGGGTCAACTAGCTTAACTTTTCAAAAAAAAATAAAAATAAAATCAAGCAACACTGAAGAGTCGCCATTTCTTGAGCAAAAAGCGCGTGATTGGACCCGATCCTCGAAGAACGCCGACGCGCGAGTCGGAAGATGCGATAGTGCTCGATATCATTAATCTGATACGATGTAACTGCAATCGGTCCCTTTTTTTATAATTATCTTAACTGCCAGTAGAAAAGTCAAATGGCTTTAAATTACTACGCCCCGAAAGCGTCTCCTACATGAAACGGAGGAAACAAAATCAAAACGAGGTCAAATAACAATTTGGAGACGTACTTATATACATGCCTTGCAAGTGAGGTCACGCTAGGGAACATCTAGGGAAGGACGGGGCGTGGACGGGGCCCTGCACCATACTGGTGGTTGACTTCACGCCGCGCGGATGCGCTTACGAAGGCGTAGGATGCTGCTAACGGCCCGGACATGCCCTGACGTGCATCCCATAGCCTCACACAAAGGTACCGTGAACTTAGAAAAACGTGCTGAGCTTACGATGATGACGTTTATCCAGTACGTGCGAAATTTTTCGGCATTGGTGCGATCGCGCTACGAGCAGAAAGTTTCGAAATGCCGCCGACCGCAGTTTTTGACGCGAAGGGATGCCGTGTCGACAAAAAAAGAGAAAAAGCTTAATTGCGCGCCTTCAAGCACTTTGACGCGCGGCTCTAGGAGTCGCTTGTAGAAAAATTGTTACGATTTTGCGAAATACTGGTAAACAACGCAGTGTTACCGTCATAACTTAACCCTGAAACAGAAAATCTCATTTGCGGGATGGAACCGCAGCATG